>CANSNZ010000527.1:10000-279676 GCA_947646795.1 Beta lomatogona | reverse complement strand
CGAAAATAAGTTGGGGAGAACAAACCCATAGTCTAGGACTCTAGGTTCATTTCAACATATTTTTAGAGAAGTTCGGTAACTTTTGTAAACTAAATTTTAGGAGAAGCTCAAAAAATTATGAAAAATTTCAATACAAATCCACAAATTTACCTACCATAAATATTGTTTAAACCAACCACTCTTAACTGAAAAAACATTTAAAACCACTTCTACTTCTTTAGATACATCCTTAATGCTGGTTTTTTTTTTCTATTTCCACGATTATCAATTTCTTGCCAGACCTTTTTCGTTTTAATGAATTCAAGAAATATAGGGTATGATTTATTGGACTTTTATGATGATAAAAAAAATGTTTGATATGGAAGCAAAAGCACAATTATAAAATATAACCAACATGCCATTTCTTATTATTGTTAATAATTGTTCTCCATTTATAATATATGTCCCATTTTTTCTACTCAAATCTTTGTTTACCTCTTAACATTAATCATCCCATTGATCATGAAAACCTCCAAAATTAATAATGTATACCTTTAAACAAACCTGATGGAGATAGAGAAATCATGGGTTTTGTTGATGATGGAGTTGGCATCAATTGTTGTTGTTGGAACATAAGGGGAGGTATCATTAGAGGGGAAGGGGACAGAACTATCGAAGGAAAAAAAGGAAGTGGTGAATTGGTGGTAGTGGGGTACTGGGGATGTAAAAGGATGGTGATAAGCTTGTGTTTAGTATCTAGTTAAGATTTTCTTTTTGAGTCAATGAAGCCATTTATTGTTACTTAAGGTGTTGTAATACGTAGTTAATAATCGATGTTGATCGGTCATGCCGTTATGGGTGGCATTAAAGATGTAATTAAGGTCTTTAGGGGTGGTTTCAAGCAACTTTTTTAGTTAGGTTGAGAATTTGACTTGCACCTAGGGGTAATTAATTATTGATAATCCATACATTTACCTTAAGTCACGCAACAAATATTGTGCAAATTGAAATCGATAAAAGTAAGGAAAAATTCACAACAATAATCCCAACTATGACCACTCTTCCCATATTAATCCTAACTACATGTTATTCCAGTATAATCCAAACTATATGAGTTGTCTTCCCAAATTGATCTATTACCTGTTATAACCTATTTAGCAGGTTAACTCATCCACGTGGCGTAAGCTGATTCGTGGATATTTTTTAAAAAATTATTTTTTTCTCTCTTCCTTTCTCTTATTAACTATCACCTCCACTATTGAAACACCACTACTTGTAACCCCCTAAAACTGACCTCACCCACCCCGACAATCACCACCACCACCCCGAGTCCCCGACAATCACCACCACCAACCTGAAAACCATCACACCCTCCAAAACCACCCCTACCCCTAGTCACATCCTTAACCCCTTAAAAACAACTAGACCAACCCGAAAACCATCCGACCCACCCTCAGAACCATTTCCTTCTTCCCTAGCTAGGCCATTACTTCCACCATAGCTAGGCCAAGCCACACCCGGAACCATGCCTACTCCCTCGAAAATCATTTGCTACAAACAACAACCACCACGCCACCACAATTACCAATTTGCATATCACAACCACAACACCTCTAACCTGGATCGATTAATGGCAAAAGAGCGAATAATTCGTCATCGAAAATAATAGAACTACTGATTTTGACGCCATTGATGGAAACATCATTAGCCAAAACAGAAGAAGTGATGTTGAGCGAGGAAGTGAGGCAATAGACCGGGGAGTTGGAAGCCATAGGAGAGAGCTTGGAGGTCGGCGAAGGAGGTCGGCAAAAGTTGAATTGGAGGAGAGAGAGAAGGATGGCCGGAGGAGAGAAGGCTGGCCGGAGGAGAGAGAAAATGAGAAGTCGAATGGAGCGAAGAGAGTGACGAAAGTGAAGGTGGAGATGAGAGAGAGGAGGACGAGAGAAAATGGAGTTGGACCATTGATGAGTGAGTTTGAAGGTTTGAGGAGTAATCTTGCAGAAGGAGATTCTTGAAGAATTGTAAGCGGGACAAAGATGGTGGCTGGGTAGTTGGGTGTAGGAGATACGTGGTGGGTTGGAGAGGAAAAAAGAGAGAAGAGACAAGAGAGAGTAAGGATGAAATAAAAAAAAAGTTAAATCTAAAAATTTACCTGTTTAGTAAGTTGTTGGTCAACTGAGATCATTTTGAGAAGATATATCCCATAGTTTGGATTATACTGGAATAACATGTAGTTAGGATTAATATGGGAAGAGTGGTCATAGTTGGGATTATTGTTGTGAATTTTTCCTAAAAGTAATGGCATCTTATGGGCAGACATGAAGTGGTTTCTCCTAAACATATGATTAGGGGTGTACATCCCAGATCCGAACCGATAGGACCGGTGGACCGGAATCTGAAAATTCTTTGGACTTTTCAATCCGGTCCGATTTTGGACCTGTTGGACCAGAATCTGTATTTTAAAAAAAAATTCTTTAGATTTAAACATTTTTATAAATGAGATGCAATAAAATTTAATAATTCTAACAACAATAATCTTTAAAGGTAATAAAGAGTAGGTTTTTAACTTTCTAACTTTTATAATTTTTTTAACCTTTAAACTTTTTTTTACTAAAAAAATAGAAATTTTTGTCCACCGGTACAGACCTGCCTGAACCGGGAACTTGAAATCATGGATTCCGGTGGACCAAAGACCGGGATCTTCGGTCCGGTCCAATCCTGGTCTTTTCACAACCCTACATATGATGGGGCAAAATCAATTTACATTAGCCGTATGGTCAAGCAAATTAAATACTACCTTTATTTCTTGATACGTGCAACATGCTGACTTTTATACATGCTAATGCACTACTTTGTTTGTTAAAAATTTTGGTGGATATGAGGATCATTAAGTGAAAGTATTGTGGTGGTGGTTTCAAGTGATGGTAATAGTGTAAAGGAGGGAGCTAGAATAAAGGAAAAAGTATTTTCAATTTGGGGTTATAAGGGAGTAATTTTTTTTAGATAGGTAAGATGAAGGAACATACTGAACTTGCACATCTCGTAAGTATATCCAACCAACTTTGGAGGTCATTATGGGGCCTATTTTTGTAAAAAAAAAAAAGGTAAGAAGAAATCATTTGGGCTGCCCCCACATAGGGCACCTACTCGGAGGCCTATTACAAGCCAAACACCCCCAACCCCCCCCCCACTTAAATCTCAAGCAAATGCTTGGGACGAGAATTGACCCCCTAGACTTTGCTAGAGAAGATGGGAAAGCTCACCACTTGAGTCAACTCCAATTCCTCATTATGGGGCCTATGTACATATATAGGACGATAGTTAGGAAAATACATGGCGAGAATGAAAGTAATGTCCATTTTTTCTATTACTATATTACCTAAATGGTTTTTTGTTCCTTTTCAATTTCTTTTAGCACGGGTAATAAGGATCTCGTAACATTCATAAAATTGGACCCTTGATTAATTGTATAAAAGGAATACTCTATTTTTATCAACCAAAAAAGTAATAAATTTTTGAAAAATCGTCAATAGCATGATAAATATATTTAAGAAAAAAGACAATATTTAATCAGTTAATTTATTGAATAATATTTAAAATAGAATAATACTTATACTTATAACAGTGTATATTTAGAATATGTTTTGTATTCTGTGTTCTATGTGTCCAAGAGAAGGATGAAATATGAACTCATTGCACTAAGGCTATGTTCAGTTCACCTTATTTTTGCTTATTTCAGATCAGATCAGATCAGATCAGATCAGAAAAAATAAGTTCAGATCAGATCAGATCAGATAAGTTCAGATCAGATCAGATAAGTTCAGATCAGATCAGATAAGTTCAGATTATGCTTATATTTTAAAACTTATTATTATTATCATCGGGTTTCTAAAATTTGGGGCTTAGGGTTTCTAGAGAGAAGGGAGAGCCCTTCTCTCTAGATCACTCTATATGTTTCTTTCCTGATGTGCAATATCATCATGATTATTATGATTATTAGTATTACTAATGCTATTATTGTTATTGTAATAATTATTATTATTGTTGTTGTAAGTATTATTATTATTGTTGTTGTTAGTATTATTATTATTATTATTATTATTATTATTATTATTATTATTATTATTATTATTATTATTATTTTATACAATTACTATTACTATTAATATTACTATTTACTAGTACATTTGTTCAAAAAGATTATTATTATTGTCGTTGTTGTACTTATTAATTATTAGTATTGGTAATTATTATTAATGTCGTTGCTATTATTATAAATGTCATTGATATCACTATTTGAATCTATTTGTGTTCAAGAAGAAAAATGTTCTTTTGGCATTTGTAAGTGTTCTTTTTATATTTATTCTAATTAATAATTTTGATATGTGATGTTCTTTTTGATGTTGTACATGTAACGAACACGACAATAGTATATGATGTTTATTTTTTAAAACAATTTTGGTAGAATAATATAAATTATATATTACTAGTTTATATAAAACATGAGTAGCATGGGATAATCTAATGGTGTTGTCATCACGTTCAAAAATTTTCCTACAAAGGATTTCAACTTATCTTTAAAAACAAAGTTTATATAGAACAAGACAACGATATAAAAAGAATATTTAACCATTTTGTTCAAGATCATATGATATATATATTTATAGGTTTATTTATAATAAAAAAGAACAATTTATTGATATAACAAAGAGCATGTTGTTAGTTAAATCCAAACATGTCATCAATATAAAAATAACATCTATCTTTTATTTTTAAAATGTGTTCTTTTTTTTAATATCATTATATGTTCTTTTAATTACTAGCTAAATTATTATTATTAAAGGACCTTGAACATGAGAGTTCTTTTATTTTTTTATTTTTTTTGGGCCCCTTTCGGGAATCCCGTAGTAAGATGAATTTTCTGCAGGCGCCTCGCACAAGGCCACTCACCTAAAGACCCAACAAGCCCCAACCTCCCTTCTCTACCCACAACAATATTGAAATATATGCTTCCACCAAGATTTGAACCTTGGTCTCTCAAGTGGGAGGTAAGAAGCCATACCATTAGACCCAAGAGTCCTTAGTCTTTTATTTTTAATTGTATGTTCATATACTAATGTGCTCTTTTAAAAAAAAAAACTAATTATGCTATAATAATAATAATAATAATAATAATAATAATAATAATAATAATAATAATATTATTATTATTATTATTATTATTATTATTATTATTATTGTTATTATTGTTATTATTATTATAATATTATTTATATTATTATTATTATAAAATTATTATTATTATTATTATTATTATATTATTATTATTATTGAAAGTTGTGCATAGTAATAAAATGATAGTAATAGTATTACTAGTAATGAAATACAAAGTAATAATAATATTAGTAATAATATGTTTCTTAAAAAATAAGTTCAGATCAGATCAGATCAGATCAGATCAGATCAGATCAGAAAAAATAAGTTCAGATCAGATCAGATCAGATCAGATAAGTTCAGATCAGAAAATTTCAGGTGAACTAAACATAGCCTAACATAATACTCCCTCCGTTTTTTTTTACTTGCTACATTTGATAATGCACGACAATTAAGACAATGTCACTTTTAAGCTTTTGGAATGGTACTTTTTGAGCCATTTAATATAAAATAATAGGAAAAGGTGAGAAAGTAATACTTTTGGGTGGAAAAAAGAGAAAAATAAATATAATAGTAATACTTTATGGTGGGCCAAATACCCAAATAAAGAGATGTAGTAAGTAAAAAGAAATACCCATATATGGAAAATGTAATAAGTAAAAAAAAAAAACAAAGGGAGTAGTTTAATACTTCTATTGCAATAGGCCGGCTTGTTTTGCAAGAAACCATCTTCTCATTACAAATTTACAATAAGATTAGGAATCATATGGGAATTAGGAAATATAAATGGTCCATTACTATATATATTTCATTTATAATAATACTATTCGATATGTTACCACAAACAAAAATCAGAGTCAATTGTACAGAGAAAGCAACAGTAGTACACCCAGTTTTATCACGGAAAGCAGGCACACTGTAACTCCCGCCAATTGCCAAACCAATCTCTCTCTCTCTCCTCAAACACTGCAATTCGATCATCAAAAAACAAAAACATGCAACTCAACAGTCTCAATTTCACTCCAGGAGACAACGTAGAAATCATCAAAACCTCGAAATCCACAACTTCATTTTACCCAGCAACAATCATTCTCCAAGAAACCGACAATCAAACCAACAAGAGGAAAAGAAGGAAGAAGAACAAGAGAAACAAAGAAGAAGATGATGATGATTACGATGAAGAAGATGAAGAAAAAGAGGTGGTTTTTATGGTACAGTATCAAACCCATTTAAACGACATTGTTTATTTCGTTGATTCCGCCGACATTCGTCCTGTTCCACCGGAAAATGATGTCACTAATGGCCGGAAGTTTGAAATTCACGAGAAAGTGGATGTTTTGCGAGATGGGTGTTGGATGAAAGGTACAATTTTGGGGATTTTGTATGAGGGTTTGAAGTATTTGGTGGAAATTGATGGTGATGATGATGTTCCAATTGAAGTGGGTAGGTCTTATTTGAGGGTTCATCGTGATTGGTGTGATGGGTTTTGGAATCCTCCTTTTGATTATGTTCAGGTATTGGTTTTTTGGGATTTCGTCGAAATTTGTTAATTTTGTGGTACATTTTTGGTTGGTGTGATTTGATTTTGGTGTAGAATTTGGTTTGATGTTTGTTTGGTTTTTAAAATTTCTTTTGAATATACTGATTTTGTGGGTGAATTTTGGCTGGTGTGATTGGTTTTTGGTTTGATGACTGTTGAGTTATTCAAATTTCTTCTGATTTTACTAATTGTATGGGGTGAATTTTGGTTGGTACAATTTGAATTTGGTATTGATTTTGGTTTCATGCTTGTTCACTGATTTTGTGGGTGAATTTTGGGTTAATGAGCAGGATTTCCACATTCAGTTTATCTTTTGTGTATTCACTTGATGTTTAGGCTATTATCAAACAAAGTGTTGTGGCTAATCTATTTGCTGCATTTGGAATTCGAGCTCTATCTTCAATTATCTCTACGATTAGTTCTTATAAACATTTCCCTGCTTTTTTCGGCCCTAAATTAGAGTACTTGGTGATGTTTTTATGTGTCTAATTAGGTTAAGGTTGATGGTTTATATACATTTTCTGCATATTTCTTTGCTTTATAATTGATTAATATAGTAATTGTTTACTCGATGATCTTGTTACTTACTATTGTGATTTTGAAATTTCAGAGAAACTCAGTCAAGATGGAACAAGATGCTATTTGTAAGCCAGAGATGATCGCTGAAGTCAGAACTCATGCCAATGGCAGGAAAGTGAAGTTAAGGTTCAAAGGTGCCGAAAGATTATTAAAGGCAAAGTTTAGCCCTAAGACAGCTGTTGAGGTCAAAAGTGATCAGGATGGGTATCAAGGCTCTTGGTATACTGCTATTGTTGTCGGCTCAGCTGGAGTTGGCAAGTTTCTGGTGGAATACCAGACCCTCAAGACTGACGATGAGATGGAGCTCCTCAAAGAAGTTGCAAATGAACAGGACATGAGACCTTACCCCCCGGATATTCCTCGACATCATAGATATAAGGCCCATGAAGAAGTAGATGCTTGGTATAATGATGGATGGTGGGAAGGTGTAATTTATGAGGTTCTTGATGACTGGAAATACATTGTCTACTTTGCTTCAACAAACGAGAAGTTAGTTTATCAGCATCCAAACCTGAGACCTCACCAGAATTGGGTTGATGGGAAATGGGTTCTAGCTTTGCCGGTATGATTTCTGGAATCTGTATGTGGCCTTTTTTGTTGTGCTTTGATTGTGTTATACACTTGTACTGCCTTAGTAGCAATAGTCAGACAGTCAGGAGATTACTTGCATAAGATGAAGCCGCTGTCTGCGTGAGCCATACTTCTCAACCTTTATGTACCAAATTACAACCTATCCTGGTTGTGTTGATCTAAACAGTTCTTGAAACTGCTGCTTATTTACACCAAATGAATCTGACTCCTGGAAAAATAGAATAAATGCATTAAAATGATTGGAGCAATGTCCTAAATGATTTCATCAAAGTTGAACATCCAATACATACCCTTTCTTCTCATCCATATGTTGTCTTTGACTTATTCAGTTTTAAAAATGCAATACCAAAGTGACATGACTCATATGTGCTCAAAGACTTTTCATTCATATTCCTGTTGTTTTCTTGAATTCTTCACATAGATTTAAACTTAGTACTCCGTAATCATGTTCCAGCAAGGACGAAACCAGGAAATCAAGTATTTTAGCCATAGTTTTTAGCAAGGTTAGGTAGTAGGAACATGTAAGCTGAGATGCAGGTTTCTAGAACAATTTGTCAATTGACGTCGCCTAGAGTGGAGGTCATAGGAGATGTTGCAAGTCACAAAAGGACCATTTTCCTCTTTATGCATCCAAGTAAATCATGCTATTAGTGTGACCATGAGCAATAATTGAAAAAGAGAAAGGGAAGGCTTGTCAGTTTTCCTCTTCGTGGTTATGCATATTGGTTGAAGTAGCTTACTTTTTTTTTTTTTTTTTTTTGCTAGACACAGATTAAATGTAGGATACCTTTTTTCAGATTGAATAATCAACAACAAAACTTCAGATTTCTGGAGTAATATAATTCCTTTCTTTAAATTTATGGTGAAATTCGAGGAGTTCGGCCTTTTCACTTTTTCCTGTGTCTTCAGTTTTCACAGCTATCTTTTTGCTTGCACTGCAGAATTCTATAAACGAGATGAATTTTGCCTCAGAAGAAGCACTACGAGAAAATGTTAAAGAAGGTATGCTGATAGAGGTCAGAAATGATGAAGCTGGTTACACGTGTTCCTGGTACACAGCCACTATCATCGGATTTGTAGGGAAGGATAAGTTCCTGGTTGAATATGACAGCCTGAAAACTAATGATGAGAAGCACACTTTAAGACGAGAAGTGTCTGCTATCGATGTTAGACCTTTGCCTCCTTGTAATCTGCATGTTGGTCGGTATAAATGTTATGAGGAAGTTGATGCTTGGCGTGATGGTGGGTGGTGGGTAGGCGCAGTTTCAGAAGTTCTGAATAGAAAGAAGTATATTGTGGAATTTTCTTGTGCTGGTGATAAGTGGGAATATGATCATATGAGTTTGAGACCTCATCAGGATTGGATTGATGGAAAATGGATAACTCGTGAGGTAATTATTCTCCTTTTCCTTTTCCTCGTCTGATAAACTTATTTTTATTTGTATGGAACTTGAGTTTATTTATTTTTCCCATTTCCCAAATTGCTTAGGGGCATGATACATATTGTTTTGCTAAGGTAGTTTTAGCCTTGACAGTAACTGAAACCTGCATTATTCCCATGTACCTTTCAGGTGGTCACATATGCAACTGAGGGGTTTTGTATGATACTGGAGAATAGTTATATTGCTAATTTTGTTTATTCTGCACGTTCTTTTTATTTGTGTTTATAATTTTCAAGCACAAGCTTAATTTACTTCTTATATGTTCCATATGAAATATGTGCATGTGTGTCGATGGCGCTGTTTGCGTGTGTGTGTTTGGGCAGCTAAAACCTAGTAAAGGACTTCTTGTTGACTTTTTTTTCTGACGTTAATTTCTTTTCTTGTTGTAAAAAAGGTAAAGTTGGATATGCTCTTATTCTGGCTACTAATTGCCCAGAAAAGCATTAGAGACGGTCCTGAGCCCACAGAGAGCCATGCTTAAAACTGACTCGTCTCTTTTTCTTTTCCGTCTTATAGCATGAGAAATAGAAAACCATTATAAACCTTGTTGTTGGTAAGCTCAATGAAGTGGCTTCAGTTTTCAGAATTTAAGTGTCACCACACTCAAGGAGCCACATCCAAGCGACATCCTTAGATTAGATATGTTCTGATGCTTCTATCTGCTAAATGATTTTATAATGTGTGACTGAAGTTTTCTTTAAACAACCTTTTAAGCTATAAAATCACTTCAATTCATCTTTGTAATGGAAGATCAAAGTGAATTGGGTTGGACAATAGTTGCATGGAAATTTGACACTCAATTGATAATTGAGAAATTTAGATTAACTAACTTCCAGGCCATCAGTAAGCTCTAGAATGAGTGGTCACAGAAGCGTCAATATTACCATTCTGCGGAAAACACTGGTTATATCCTAGCCAACTGCATATTATATCATTCAAACACTTGATTCTTAAAGCACCATTCCGTCACCCTTCCATTTTAAAGCTGTCAGCAATAAAACACAACCTCGGATGCGACCAATTCAGTACTTTGCCGGAGTTTCTGTGAAAATCACATTGTATTTAAGCTACATACCTTTTCCTGATTTATTGTTGCAAAATGGCATGAAAGCAATTGGATAAATCGGCACGCCTCTAGTTCACAGGTTAGATTGTCAAATGCTGATTTTCTCATCTTGGAGACTTGGACCGATATCTTACATTATCTCTCTGTAAATGAAAGATGCAGAAATTTTTATGTGGTTCTGTTGTTTATAGATTCTTACATGGCGTAGAAAGTATAAGTCTGCATAAGCTTCTTTGATGGGTCCAATTGACCACTCTACTGATCATTTAACAAATACTGTGTCTCTCGATCAGGAAACTCGATACATGAAAACTTGGATTTAATCTAAGTTCTTATCCCTTGGGAAATTTAGTTCAGAAAATTAAGGGGACAAAAAAAAGTGGATCTAGTACGGGTGAAAACATTGTACAAAATAGATGATGTACAAGGAAGAAGATTACTGCTAGTAATTAATAAAGACAGTTGCATTCAGTTCCACCATATACTTCACCAGCATATAGGGTACGCCAGTAATTGCTTTCTAGTGATTTTGAGTCTTGGTATCCCTTATTGTTAAGTGTAATAATCTAAATAGGATCTTCTAACTATAAGTCCAGACATGAAAACTTTTTCAAAAAGCAGTGGTGTAAGTACATTCTTTTTCTTCTTCGGAGGTCAATGAACAGCGTGTGTCCTCATGTTCTCGTGCTATCCTTCTCTTTTTTAAAAAAAAAATATTATTCTGGTATCCTGGATATATTGATTCTGCATATACCAATATTTTTTCCCCCATGTACTGCATGCTGACATTTTTATTGGATGCAGCATAGGTCATCTGACTTAAAATTGAGAACTTCATCCTCTGAAAGGCGATGTGCTCAAAGTGAAGCTGACAGAACTTTTGGCAAGGGTACAAGGGTTGAGGTTAAAAGCAATGAGCCAGGCTATGAAGGATCTTGGTACACTGCAGTTATTGTTAGATCAACAAGAAAGGGTACATATCTGGTAGAGTATCTGACACTCAAGACAGAGGATGAAAGAGAATCTCTCAGAGAAGAGTCCGAGGCTCAAAATATCAGACCATGCCCTCCTAAGATAGAAGTGAGTGGCTGCTATTTTCTGCTTGAAAAAGTCGATGCCTGGTATAATGATGGGTGGTGGGAAGGTGTGATTTCTAAAGTTCTTGCTGATAAGAAATACATGGTGTACTTCGAAACATCCAAAGAGGAATTGGAATTTGATGATGTATATTTGAGGACTCGTCAAGAATGGATCAACGGGAACTGGATAGCTGCAAATAAGGTATGACTTCGAATTTGCAGGAGACTGATGTTTTAAGTGAGAAGTTAGTTTGAGAAGAATTCAACAGGCTGCAAATTCTGCTCAGAGTTATCTCCACCGTGGCTATTTACCAAACTGTTTACCAGTAAACAAAGGGGTTAATTTTGTAAGTTTGTCTTGGAGGGGGTCCTACCATCGTACTCTCTCTTGTTCCGCAGAGAACGTATTCTTTGAATAACCTTCTCCTACCCTTATTGTTTTTCTTTGGCAGCGGGAAAACAAGAAACGACCTAAAAAGTGGCGCGAGCCTTAACCTCAAGGTTATGGGATCTAACCATAGCATTTCTACAAACCTTTTGACGACAGCATAATCAAAATTATTGAACAAAGAAATCAAATTATAAATTAAATGGCGTAGATCCTTATGGGACTTCATTGGATTTTGGAGACACCGAACAGCAAGAGAAGAATCTATCTGATACATCACATTCTTCGGATTGGCTACCATTATTGTTGATGGGTGTTATTTCTTCCAACGATTTATCTAATTTGGCCTTGCCTGGTATGCTTGTCACTAAATAATTCTGAGACAAAGTGCCAATTCTCGAGTGTGACGCTAGATCATCCAGATTTCCCAACATCTACTGTTGTAAATTATATCTTACCCATTTTCATTTAACTCTTGTATACTTTAGCATAAACTTAGTATGTATATAATTGACATCCATCTCTTTTGCAAAGTTGACTCCATTATATGGGAATATAATTGTTATAAAGGGCCAAGGGCCTGCGTATCCCCTACGCACCAAATTATATGCTTTCAATATGTTTTAAAATCCATCTCTTTTGATATTGCCTCATAAACTATCATTTCACAAGAAGACAACTCTTCCATTAATGAAAAGGGATCGTATCATTTCACTATTAGACAATTTTATTTGGTTGATGCAGTCAGCTGATGATGTCAAATTTTGTCAGACTATACCATTGAAAACCCTGTGATCATGATGCTGATAACTGGAAGATTATGTACACATACATAAACATAAGGTCATTAAGATACCAATAAACGTTAAACAGCTTATCATTACAGCCTTGAAACACCTAATATGATCATGGCTACTTGAATTAGGGTGGAGCAAGTCCACATTTTGGGAGAACTTGTTTTACCAGGAAACCCGCAATTAAGAACTCCTAATTTAGGACTTTGACACGCGGATAGGGCATATAACAGTGTTACTCCGAATAGGGCATATAACAGTGTTACTCCGAATGATTTCGGGGAAAATTAGAGGGTGAATTTTCTTATGTACTTTCCCAAGCACCCCTTTATTACTCCACATAATTCCTTAAACACTCATCACTTTCCCAAAAATTAGTGACATGTTAATATTTGCATATCGCAGTTATGCATAAGGAAACCCTCGGCAAGTAGTGTTATGACCCTATGAGAGTTGCGAAAGTTTAATATCCTAGAGGACTTGAAGATTCGAACCGGTATAACCTTTCAACTACAAATTTGGTTCGGATCAAGTAACAAACTCACCATTGATTAGCTCCCATCTATTGTTTTGGGTGTCAGAATACGTTAAGATCAGCCAAACATATGCAATAGCAGCAGACCAAGCTAAGTTTGGCCTAGTGGAAAGGAGACTACCTTCATCTTACCTACCTAGAAAAAACATGCATATAACAGCATAAGGGCTAAGGGATATACAATTATACATATAATGCAGAGGGCTACCCAAATTGGCTATTCAATCTACTTAGGACTTCAATCTTGGATTCTTAACTACAAAGCGATAAAATTAGACAATCACAAGTCAGATGACATTGATTATATCGATATAGCACTCCAAATTCAACACTCAACATGCAACAAACACACAGAAAAAATCCTAAATGACTTCAGCCAAAAAAGAGCCCAAGACAATGACATGTAAACGTATGTAACCTTTGGAAAATAAACCAAATTTACAACTGGATTAGATTCAATGGTACAATACAAACATCACAGTGACTAATTCCAAAGTCATTTTCAGTATCCATGAATTGGGAGTACTTGGCTTACAAATTTATGTACAGATATTCACTGATTTCCGGCACCTTAGCGAAAAGAAAATATCGTACTCCGGAACGCATACGCAGAGAACCACAGAGGAAGTGCCGAGTTGCTCTTTACTGCAAACATTTCTTTCCAGACGGCAGTGCTCCTATTGTAGACCAATACCTGTTTATGTGTAGCTAGAAAAATACACTCGCCCGTCTGACTAATGGGGAAAATTCCTGGACCCAATCCTCTAATACATCTAAGACTCACCCTATCCACCATTCTCCAATTCTGTTTCTCATAATCCTCCAAAACCCATATATCCATCCAAGCATCAGAAATCTGAATCAGAGACAAACAACCATTTGATTCCAACAGATACATCCTATTTCCTGTTCCAGAACTCATTTGATCTGGCAAATAAATCTTCCTCCAAACATCAACCTCCAAATCTAGTACTAGTATACAGGAATAACTCACTGTCAACCAATGTAACATCCCATTCACAAAAACAACCTGATTTCTGTTCATTTGGGTGAAATGTTCCTCCTGCAATGTCACAAACTTCCTCCATTTGTTTACATCCGAATCATATACCATGCATATGAATGTCTTAGTGGGGCTATAACCAAACGGGCGATGATACCCGGCCAACACAACATTGAATTTGCTATTATCAGATAAATTACATGCTATACCAACCAAAGTTGCCTCACCATCAGGGTAAAACCTAGTGACAGGTCTTTCCCTAGTTTTTGGGAGCAACTTAAACTCCCTTGTCATAGGATTACAGACATAAAACACACCTTTATCAGGTATACTTGAGCAGCATAACAACCCATTACATGAGGCTCTAACTTTAACCCTATCTTTCAGAAAATCTAAAGGAAATTCAGACACACCCTTCAAATAATCAACACAAATTAAGCTAGATTTAAACTCTGAAACCTCAGTAATCTCAACCAATATCATAGAGCTTTTTGCAGACATTTCATTGAAAAGGTGAACAAAGTACTTATCAGAGAGCAATTGGTACCAATATTTACATACAGTCCTGAATCTAAAGAGGGATTTTATGGGTAATCTTGCTAAAATGTGAAGAATAATTTCATCTGGGAAAAACCCATTTGTTGAATTCACCGAATTCATCTTCTGATTGCAATAACCAAAACAATGAGAAAAGAAAAAAAAACAAAGGAATAAAATTTGCTTACCAAGGAAGAAACTTTGTAAGCTGGAATTTGATGGGGTTATTTATATTCATGAAATGTGAAATGGGGGTTTGCATAAAATTTAACTGAAGAATTTTTGCTGAGGGACAAGAATTTGAGAGAGAGAGATGTGGTTGATAGATGAATCACTTATGTATGATGATCAAAGAAAACATCGCAGGAGAAACAGACAGTTCTATGATTCTATCTCATAGGAGACATCAATTATCAATAGGTTGCTCGTTGACTGGATATGCCCCTAACTTTTTTTTTTTTTATTGAAAGACCCTAAATGGCTAAAATTATTGGGTTCATGGACTTCACATCCTATAGGTAATACACTATTCGTCTCATAATATGGTGTATTTTTCTGTAATTAGCCTAAAAAACTTGTGCACCATCATGAATTTGCTCCTTTAAATTAGTTTTTTCTTTGTTTATTCAATTCAAGGGTTGAGTTAGTAGGACATTTAATGTATTTTCACCCATTGTTTTTTACTCTCTCCTCGATAATAGTTTTTTCGCACAACATTAATTGTTTATTATTTCATGCTTCACTTACCTTAGTTCTCGTGAAAAATGAGAAACAAGCATTATATTATGTGATAGAGGGAGTGATAGACGACACGTTGGTGTATTGGTTTGAATAGATAAGATTTAGAAACGGGAAAAAAGAATAAGGTAACTAGTAATAAATTTTTTTTTTTTAACGGAACCCAAAAGGGAACTAATATATTAGATCATTAGAAGCCAAATATACAATAGAGCCTGGGAACTCATCCTCCTAACAACGTTTGCCAACTTCCATAGGTTGAAAGTGAGCTAACTCATGAGCAACATTGTTCCTCGACTCTTAACAAACGACCACACGCTAGACTCAAATTAAGGAACTAAAACTACAATATCCTCTAAAACCATGTGAATATCACTAGACCCCATCCCTCTTTTCTGCAATGCTTGGACAACCTGCAAACTATCACTTTCAACAACCACTCTAGAGAATCCCAACTCCTTGGCAACAATGATACCTTCATGGATAGCTTTCGCTTCAGCAATAAGGGTTTCCCAACTTGCTTTAGATTGAATGGTAGCACAGCACACAACCTCTTCTCTCTCATTTCGACCAACCATGCCCAACCCCGTGCCATTCTCCCCGAGCTTCCCCGCATCTACATTAAGATTGAGTCAGCCCGGGTCAGGTGGGTACCACGCCACTAGGTGAGAAAATCCAACTGATGGTGCTCGTTTCTCAGCTGCTACAACATCATGAGCCTCTCCACACACCTTCTCCGCATATGTAACAATGGACTCAGCACTCCCCCACTCACCTTCGATTGCGGCTTTGCACATTACCCCCCCAAATCGCCCAACAAACAGTTAAAAACAAGCTCCCCTCATCCTCCTCCAACTCGCTAAGACAATACCACCCCCCCACCAATCAACCACCTTTGAGCATCCCCTAGGCACGTTGTGCTCGAGGGCACTACTCTCTCATACCCCTCTCGCCAGCCTGCACTCCGCCAAAGCGTGCAACCCCGTCTCATCGTCCGACCCCCCGTAGCCCGAAGGTAACTGAAATTTTAACAAAGTTACATTGGAAATCCTTAACACTAAACCAAAAAAATGGGAGTAATTAACTCTATGTTTTAGGAAGGTATATGTATATGTATATGTATATGCGTATGTATATGTATATGTATATGTATATTATCATGATAGTTGAAATGTTAAAACTACATAGTAAAAAGCGGGTGACGTGACATTTATGTGGCAGAGAAAAATATCAATTGAGATTTGTGCCTACTAAAAATATTTAGGAGATATATACATGTCTATTTGAATACCATAATGTTTAAATTTCTTTTTGGGACATCCATAAATTCTACTAGTAAAGAACTAAGGAAGTATGAAAAACATTAAGTAACACATAATTAGTATATTGAATGAAAATAGTAGTGATGTACTCTATTTTTTTGTTCTATCCACTTTAATTAATAACAGAAGACAAATACTTATGTCATATTCTAAAAATCTACTTACTTAGCTTGTCTTATAGACCATTTCCATTGCAAAATTTTAGCCAATATTATCTTCAATAACGAAATATTAGAAATTATGAAATAATTTAATAATACACACTGTAATGAACCCAACAACATCTTGATTGTTTTTCTGTTTGTCATATATACAAATTACAAAACATGGTATAAAAGTTTTGTAACTTTGACTGCATGGATAGTAATTGAGTAAATCTTCAAAAGAACGAAGAGAGTACTAAAAGTATAGTAAAAAAAGGTTTTTATTGAGGGACATAAAAATAAGTTCCAATTCAGCAAAATTAAAATAAAGCGAACAAAGCCTGAATCCAACACCCCTTCCATCTCTAGTTAGTTGCTACATCTGCTTATACAGAATCCCTAAGACATAACTTTAATCATTAATATTTTTGTAACTTTAATCATTAATATTTTTACATACACATTAATAGTTGTTACATACTTAGTTTTCATAATAGAATTTTAATGTCTAGATTTTATTCTTTCGTTTTAAAATAAGTGAAACATTTTTCTCAAAATATTTTCGAGTATAGTACTCCCTCCGTCCCATAATAATCTGATTCTGAACAATTTCCTTTTATGTTTGTCCCAAATTAATTTGAACACTTCTATTTTTGGTATGATCCCACTATTATTTCTTTTATACTCCTTTGGCCCACATGTTACCTTTATCAATAAAAAGTTACCCAACTTTCTCCCTCCTCAGATAAAAAATGTCCTACCAACTCCTATCACATCTACTTTTAAAATAAAATAACATTTGATAACCACACTACAACTTATCACATTAAAATACGTGTCTCAATAAATGTACAGATCTTTCGGAGACCGATGAAGTAGTAATGTTGAAGTTCAAAAGCTAAAGCTACTTTGGAGGGGAGATACAAGGAAATGTGAGACAAAACAAAAGGCCTCCTCAACTCAAGGCTCAAGTTCTCACTTCTCAACCACAAGTTGCCAGCATCCCAACAAGCTCAGTTTCCTAAAGTTTAAAAGTCTTTAGTAACGCATTTTCGCAGTGGATAATTACTTTTATTTTATTTATATTACTAGTATTATTATTTTCATTTTGGTAATATTCTCTCTCATCTTCTCCGCCGAAAATCTTCGTTGCGGGGAAATGGAATGCTAACCTACTTTCGTGTAAACCTCAACGCGATCCTTTGATGAGAAACTTCATTCATAACACTTTACTACAACTTCCCTCTTTTTTCGATATCTCCTTAAACCCTAATTTTTAACCAGGTAAGTTTTTATATGCAATTTTACTTCTAATTTCTTTTTTATTCATTTGTTGTTTCTGCTTTTCTGGAATTTTTGCTTGATTTTCCTTTTTTTGCTGTAAGAATTGTTGTTTTTTTTTAATTTTTTGTTTAGTATGAAATTGCGCATTCATTGCGTCATTTTAAGTTATGTTTAAGTTATGTAATTGAGAATTTTGGGTTGAAGTTGATGCAAGTTGCAAAATGTTATTGTTTTTTGCCCTTTTTTGTGTTGATTGAGTTGGCGGATTTTGATCAATGGATGAATAAGTTAGGGAAAGGAGGAGAAGAAGTAAAGATTAAAGAATTAGTGGTAAGTAGGAGATTTTGATATTATATTGTTGGGGAATTGGATTTTTAGTTGGGAAAAGAGATTGTGATGATCTTCTGACATTAAGCGGATCTTGGAATATTTGTGGTATTATTATGAGAGAGAAATGTAATTTAGGAAGTTAGGGTAAGTGAATTTCAGCAATATTGGTGGAAGAATGAATATGAATTTGATGTCGAGGATGAAAGTTGAATAGAGTAGACAGACTGATTGAATGGGGTTGAGGGAGGTATTGTCGTGTGCTGCAACGAGATGCTTGTACAAATGTTTGTTTCGAAGTGCTTGATGAGGGAGTTTGCAAGGATTGAAGATCTGAACTCTGAAGTGATAACAGCTTCGAGCAGGTGACGAAAGGAAGTAGAGTTTCCAAAATGAAATGAAGTTGCCTAGACTCATGTGACCAATGGATTAGCTAACTTGAAATACTTGCTTAACAAGCTTCCTTGAGGTACGTGTACATCTGATCAATTTTCTATACAGAAGGCCCTGGAGTTTAATCTGTAAGTGGAAGTGCTAG
The DNA here is from genome assembly GCA_947646795.1 of Beta lomatogona. Taxonomy (NCBI): domain Eukaryota; kingdom Viridiplantae; phylum Streptophyta; class Magnoliopsida; order Caryophyllales; family Amaranthaceae; genus Beta; species Beta lomatogona. The sequence continues at coordinate 260,637 of CANSNZ010000527.1, read as the reverse complement.
TGACTTGTGTTGGTAGTCTGGAAATTCTACTCCACCCTCCTTCTATGAAAATGTTGAATCGGTCTGTTACAGAATTTCAGCTTTTAAGTTTATGTTCTGGAGGATTCCTTGGAGCTTTTCTGAACATGTTGAGACTTGAGAGTGTTTGCGGCAATGACTTCTATATATAAGCATAATGTAGAAAGAAGAGTGGTAGCAAGGAGGCAACTAATGCTCTTAGAGGGCATTTTTGAATGTTTTTTTCTAGAGGCTCCTGTGGCAGTAATAGATAGAGTATTAGTTTTCTTTAAACTGTTATCAAGCTTGAGGTTTGGGTTCTATTACTTTTGATATTACTTTTAGTGTTCCTATAGTGGTTGAGGTTCTATGCTCAGGGAAAACAGTTGGTTCTTAACTTGTGGCATCATTTTGTTTTGGTTTGCTGGTCTCCTCTAGTATACTTTTAGTGGCCATGGGCACCTTCTCCTGGGTGAGTTATGTTAATTACATCTGTTGCTAAAATATCGATATTGAACTGGAGACTTCCAAGAAATTGGTTAGAATTTATATATCATCTCGTATAGATAAATAAATAAAATAGCGTTATTTTAAAAAAAATTTAAGATTTTTTGTGTTTCTTGATATATGCTATATATTCGAATAATTAGTGATTAGTAAGTTTTGGAGGGATATTTACTACTATGAAATCGTGGAATCTATTTATTTAATTTAATGACTTATTGTCAAATGCTTTTCCACTTAATTCAAAGAACAATTGCCAATAATTTTTTTCAAATTGACGATTTGCTGGATGCGCATGACAGATCATATAGCTTATTTATCTGTATATATATGTATATACGGATAAGGTTGTGTAAAAACTTATCATTATAGCTTATTGAAACTTAGTATGTGAACTTATTTGAAACTAATTTGACTTATCAACTTAGAATTAATACTTTCTTTATTTATGATTATATGCAACATTTGTTTTTATGCGCTTTCCAATGCTTTGACGGTTTGACCATTAGTATTTTTTCATATATTAGTTAATATATGAAAGGTTGATGGTTTGAAGTTATATGTTGTGACCAATCCAACAGATCCGACATGATATTTATTCTAAAAGAAATCTTAGTAAAAAAAAAATGTGGTTATAGATTGTGAAGTTGCAACCTGAAAGCAAATATTGCAAGGAATGAAAATTGGAGGATTCTTTATTCTCTTCGTAAAGGAAGATGGTCGTGTGGTGTTTGCAATTCAGCTTATTTAAAAATTGTCCTCGAATTTTTTTATTTGACAATCATTTAGAGTATTAGTTTTGACATTAACATATAAGCACTCTCTCCTACTTTTTCTTTTTTTTTATTCTCTCTTTTTTATGAGGTGACTGCTAATTGTGTAGGCTAAGGTTTGTCTAAAAAAGGTCTTTTGTGTTTATTGAGGCTTTGGGGAAACCAGACATCCTCTGTAGGAATTTTCATTTTTTTGGTTGCATGCTGAGATGAGAGTTGTCGACTTATTAGACTAAAGTGGTAAATTGTGAGTTGCTTTTTTCTCTTCTTTTACTCACACTTTCTTACTGGATATTGACTATAAGTCCCTAGAAAAGAAATATATAAATGTGTCACATATATTATTACATATATAATTATTGAATAAAATGATGTATAAATGTTATCCTAGTTGCTAGCTAACCTGATTTGCTGGGGAGGTAACATTGTAGATCTGCGCCTATCATATTTAACTAAACACTATACTGTGTAGCATGATGATTCCTCTTTTTAATTATTCAGAAGATTGAGTTATGTTTTCAAGATAGTAGAGTCTTCAACAATACACCATTATTACCTGAATGCCTCTATAAAGTTGTCGCGTACGGTAGGGGAAGGGGGAGGGATTAGATGGTATCCTCAAATGAAGATAATTAGAAAGATCTGAGAAGAGATCATAGGGATTAGATGATTATTGAATTTTATCTTTGTGTTTGCTCGTGTGTGATTACTGATTACTGAAACTGTCTGGAAGTACCAAAAAATTGATCTTTGCTTATCTGTGTTCCTCGGACTCTTCATTTTTTTTTTCACCTCAATTACCTGGGTTGGATCCTATATGGATATGAACTTGTGATACTTCATTTTGGACCAAAAAAAAAGATATTTTTTTGTAGCTGAATTTACTCAGACATATACCCATGTATTGCTGGAGTTTCCAAGTTCGAGCAACATACTTGTGTATTTCAAATCTCATGTGTGCATCCACAATAATTGTTGGAACTGTCTCAAGTTACAATTGATCTGTATTTACACCAAATGTGTTCCGAGAGTGCACAAAGATTTATGGACCTCTCATTGATTATTTATGCAGATAAGAAAATTGTACAATTTTGTGTTTGAAGACCATGTGATTAGGTATCTGTATTTCACATTTGTGCAAACATCTTGCAAATTGTTATTCATGGCTCGGAGAGGAAATCAACCGAAAAAGGGAATTGATCAGACTTCTTCAAAGAGTAAGAAAAAGGACCCAGACGTGAAGGGTGTATCTGATGAATTCTTAAGCAGTGAACCTCTTAGCTCCCCTTTGTCAGAAGGAGCTAACAAGACCTCTGTTGCAGATGGGAAAAAAAAGAACAAAAAATCTAGAAATGTGATCAAGAAAGATGAGCCAAAGGTGGATGATGTGGGTGTTGGGCCCTCAGTCCCTGACAGTAGTGTTCCAGGAGAGTGTGCGGAAAAGCTTCATAGGAACTTTGATTTGTCACATGTCAGTAATCATAGCTCAGAAAGTCATGATGGTGCCTTTAGTCGTACCATAAATGGATGTTATACATCTGGTAGGTTTGATAAAATGCAGTTTTCGCATGTTGTGGTACTTGAAAGCCTGAGACATTATGTTCTGTCTATTTTAAGGATATCTCGTGGATGGCTGGAAAGGAAAAAACCAGTTTTCACTGCTGTAGTGAGAAACATTTACAAAATTCGTGACTATATACAATTGAAACTTGTTCAGACATATCCAATTGCTCTGAAGTGGTTTTTTCATCTGGGTAACATACTGCTGCTTGTGTCAATGGTTTGGTTGGATTGTGCTGTTCGTGGCATGGACTCCTTTCTGCGGATGGGAACAACTTCCTTCTTCACTATTTTATGGTTCGGCATTCTTTCAGTTATTGCAATGATTGGAATGTTCAAATTTATGCTGGTGTTGGTAAGTGCTGTTTTTACTTATAACATTTATCTAAACTGGGTCCTTTCACTCTATGCTTAAGATGCTTTAAATATTTCTGCACTTTCTTCATTTTGAGCGTTTAGTCTAACTAGTGTGCTTTGCATGAGGTCAACTAGATGTAGTGTTTTATATCTGAGGTGAATCGTCCAATATCAAAACAAGGGAAGATAATGCATGTTTGATATTAGAAAAGATTCACCAATCTATAATTGTCTCCTCTAATTTTTGTTGCGATTAGTTTTTTAAGGACGAACCTATATTGTGAAATTTATGTATTTGTGAAGTCATCAGGCAGCATCTGAAACAAGGAGCATACATGAGCAATGTTTGTACAAATAGGGGATCCGTTCAGGGCATTAGTCAATTTGTAAATTGTATGTTTCTGTATGGTGTAACATCTGATCTTTGAAATGAGTGAAGATCCCCTCACACTCAATGCTCCAAATGAAAATTCATAGTTGCCTGAAAATTTTGCGTCGAAGTAAACATGCTGTATAGTTTGCTGTTGCACTCTGTGTGACTGATAGACCTAAGCAACTACTCCATGTATTGGAGCTCTCGTTTCTGTTCTGCTACCGGACGACTAGGTTTACCTTAGAGGATTTAGATCTTCTGATTGACAAAATTCTATGCAGGCTGCTGCTGCAGTAGTTGGAGTTCTGGTGGGCTTCGTCATTGCACTGCTGCTAATTGCTATTACTGGTGGAGTTTTTCTATGGTTATATGGAGCTTTTTGGACCACATCTGCTGTCATTCTTCTTGCAGGTGATAGTTTTCAACCTTTCCGTGTTCTTTACTTAATGCGATATCTTGAATTATTCAACTTTTTCTAGAAATAAATTTGACATTCTTTTGGTTTACGTACTCTATGCAGGATTGGCATTTATATTGAGCCGCGAGCGGCTTGCCTTATTGATTACCACTGTGTATTCAATATATTGTGCTTGGGAATATGTTGGATGGTTTGGAGTGCTTTTGGGTTTCAATCTGTCATTTATTTCAAGTGATGCACTCGTATACTTCCTGAAAAATAATATAGATGAGCAGAGAAGTAAGCCTTTTGAGGGAACAGAAGGAGTTCAAGGTGATCGGAACTTTTCTAACGGTGAAGCACACTTTCAGTACTCTGACATTGGTTCAGGGCAGTCCACAGATCGTAGTGCTGGAGTTGCTTCAACCAGTGGGGCGGATTCTGAGGTTACATCTGAAGATGAAGTCGTCCGCTTGTTAAATTGTACCGATCACTACTCAGCATTGGGGTTGTCCCGATACCAGCAAGTAGATGTGTCTGTACTGAAGAGAGAGTACAGGAAAAAGGTACAGTTTTAGCTTTTCCTGTGCCTGCTTTTAGATGATGAGTTTATATAGTCTTTTTCTTGGAACTAATAGTGGCATGCTATTTTAGGATGTCCAGCCAAAGTTGTCACTTTTCTTAGAAAGGTCCTCTGCCTGCTTCATATCTAACTTCCCACTTTCCTCTTTGAGATAGTCCAACAAAATATCCTATTTCTTCTTAAGTTGTCATGTTGGATCTCTATCACTTTAACTTTTTTTCGTCTCTCAATTATATATATATATATATATATATATATATATATATATATATATATATATATATATATACTTCCTCCGTTTCAAATTACTCGCTACACTTTCCATATAGGGAAGTTTCATATTACTTGCTACACTTCCTTTTAGGGCAATAAACTCTCTCTATCTCTCTCCTCTCACATGAGTCTCTTTTCTTAGGGAAGTTTCATATTACTTGCTACACTTCCTTTTAGGGCAATAAACTCTCTCTATCTCTCTCCTCTCACATGAGTCTCTTTTCTTTTTACTCTCTACCTCTCTCTTCTCCGAAAATTGCCTAGGAGTCCGTGAATTGAGAAGTGTAGCAAGTAAAATGAAACGGAGGAAGTATATATATATATATATATATATATATATATATATATATAGGGGAAGGCTCTTGTGAGAACCCATCTCTTATGTGAGAACACTTTTAGGTTTAGAACATATGTAACATTTTTTTAGAACATATGCAAACACGTTTTAGAACAACCTACTTAACTTTTTCTTTTAGGAAATATACTTTACTTTTTAGAACATATGCAACACTTTTTAGAACAACATACTTAATTTCTTTTTGGGAAACATACTTAATTTTTTTTTAAAGGAAACAAACTTAAATTTTTAGAACATACGCAACACTTTTTAAAACAACATACTTATTAATTTTTTTTATAATACATAAGTTTTTTTTTTTTTTTTTGAGGAAGTATATACCTAAATTTTTAGAGCATATGTTTCATAACATTTTTTTCTCCCATGTTAATTTTGTGATTATTTTGTTGATAATAAACAAAAATGTTCTACGTGGTTGTTCTTATGCTCTAAATATAGTAAAATATATGTTCTAAATAGTTCTTCTAGTGTTGTAAATAGTTCTTCTAGTGTTCTAAATAGTCCTTGTTGTGTTCTAAATAATTCTTATTATGTTCCAAATAGTTCTTACAATGTTCTAAATAGTTCGTGTTATGTTCTAAATATTTCTTGTTGTGTTCTATATAGTTCTTGTCGTATTCTAAATAGTCGCACTAGAGTTTTAATGTTCCTAATTTATAAATTTATGAAAATAAATAAATATGAGTAGTATTGTATCCTTTATTTATGCATTGTTGGAACTAAAAAAAAACAAAAATCAACTGAAAATTACCAAAAACACATCGAAATTTCTCGGAATTATTTGATAATTATTTACTTTAATTTTTTCTTTGGAACATGTTAAAAATAATTTAGAACATACTTGAAATAATTTGGAACACACTTAAAATATTTTAGAACATACTTGTAATAACTTAGGACATAAGCTTGAAAATTTAGAACATGTATATATCAATATATGTATATGTGTTGATTAGATTCTTATGTAAAAATATGTGTTCATGTGCTAAAAATCATAGCATATGTTCTAAAAAGTGTTGAATATGTTCTAAAAGCAAAAATTTAAGTATGTTCTAAAAAGTATTGCATATGTTCTAAAAAAGTATTGCGTATGTTCTAAACATAAATCTGTTCTCACATATGATATATATTCTCACATAAGGACTCGTTCTCACCGGATCCTGATATATATATATATATATATATATATATATATATATATATATATATATATATATTCCTTTACTACTCTTTTTTATCCACTATCAGTATCTTGATTCTACTTTTAACATTTTTATCCTTACCTCTGTGGCTCTGTACCCCGCATTCTTTCTCTCTCCCTCCCTCCCTCTCTCTCACACACAAAAAAACACTTACATGCTCCTCAGAGCGGTTATTATTGTCTTTGAGGTTCTCAGTGCACCATTTTTTGTTTCTGAGGCTCAGATTCTGATTGTGTACAAGGCTTTGATGCGCTTCCTTTTGGGGCTATTACTTATTGATCTATTTCCTTCCTTCAGCTAACATGTGGAACTCTGTGCTTTATCATCAGGCTATGCTTGTTCATCCTGATAAAAATATGGGAAATGAAAAGGCTGCAGAAGCTTTTAAGAAACTTCAAAACGCATACGAGGTAAATTTTTTATTTATTTATTGTTTTCTTTTGTTTTATGTCATATGGTGAAGTTTGACTCAAGCTTCATTGTTCTTATAGGTCTTGCTGGACTCTTTGAAACGAAAAGCATATGATGATGAACTTAGGAGGGAAGAGCTACTAAATTATTTCTGCCGGTTTCAGAATGCTTCTCAAAAGGTTCACTTTTCCCCCCCATTTGTGACGACCCTTTTTATAATGAGTCTGCTCATGTTCTGATAGTCTATGATTTGACATCTCATGGAGTGCAATAATATGATTTTGAGTCCTACCAATTGTGGACTGTGGAAGTCATGGTACTAAATCCGCTGTTCCGTTATAGAACGGCCGAGTTGTAAAGGATTTTGGAGTTGTCATTACGTGAAACCCAGTAACAGAATGCCGCAATAACTGTCATGTCTGTCTTGCCAATCATCCATTATGTAACGGAAACTCGCCACGTTAGAACTGTTTCTTCATTACTTCTGTTCTCTTGTCAAATTTGGCCAAGAATAATTTATTAACTAATCATGTAAGTTCACAAATTTATATATGATTATTAATTCCCCAAATATATGACTCACTAATTTTCTGGTATTATAATATTGAACGAATTCCTTAAATTTGAAATTGCAGATGAAGTTAAAAACCCATTAATGTGATTGTTTTTAAAAAAACTTCACACCGCATTGGCTGCGATACGTCCTATTCATCTGGACAAGTTATTTTCGCAACAAGGTGACGTTACTGCGAACAGGATTATTTGTCTTGGTAGAAGGTCAATGCGTTTGCTGCCTTATCCCTTCAATTCTATCTAATTGGAAGCAGCTGTGCAGCTCCTTCCAAAGACTTGCAGAAATGAATCTCAGGAAGAATAATGACTGGAAATAGATATGAAAGCATACCTGTAGTACATGTGCTGAAGTAAAATATTGATATTAAAAGAATTAGTGGTCATAGCAGATAGCACCAATAAAATTTTATTCACGCAATAGGAAAGAATACTTGATAGCCTCCAATAGTTGTAGTGAAACATAATCACCAATAGCAAATAGAGAATTGATATAGGAAAGGACATAGTAGATGGTGAGGGGGGTTTGAGGAAGAGGAAGTTCTTTATATTGAGGGATACAGAACTGCAAATTACTCAAAAAAAAAAGGAGGAACCTATTGTAGACCAGCACCAGGAGTAGGAGAGAAAAGAGACACTACCTCCTACAAACCTAGGCTACTAAGAGAAAACCTGACCTCTTATTTGGGACAGCTGTATGGATCCTGAGTGCCTGAATACCCTGTCATTGATCATTGCCTTTATTAGCTCCAAAATCTAAACAAGTTTTCTTTGATAACCTATTAACCTTGTCCCAGTTTTATTGGGTCTACCTCTTAATCTCTTGCAATCTCTCAAAACGCAAGAAATAATATCGAAAATAGAGTGATAATGGATATGGAAATCATATCTACATGTTCAAGTCGGGTCAAGAAAGAAGATTACTTTGTGAAACATGCTCATCTCCACCTTTACCTTGTAAACTTGAGCTTGCTTATTGAGCCAGCTTTCAGCCTCCTAAAGAAAAGCCAGTTTAATAGCGATCCTCTAGAAATTCTTCTGGTGTTTGGTGTCAGTATCTCTTGTTGCTTAAAACTCTTTATGTGCTTGTCTGCTTTGGCCATCTGGTGTTTTTACTTTGCACGATCTCTTAGTAAATCATTCCATCATTTTATATTCAAGGGTCCCAACAAAAATTGAATTCATTCTTCTTTCATCTTGACCTACAACGGCTATAATTGAAATACTTGTGTCTGGTCTTTAAGCAAACAAAAAGGCAATCAGAAAAATAAACTTGGAGATGGTCTTTTAATTTTAAAATGTTTTGCTCTGTAGAATGGACGGCATGGCTTCTTCCCTAATGGATTTGCACGCTCAGAGGGTGATGGAGAAGACCCAGTGGGAGAGGCAAGAAGAATTGCTTGCAAGAAGTGCTGTAACTTTCATATATGGTACCAGACTAAGAAATCTAAATTGAAAGCAAGATGGTGCCAGGTTAGTCCTGTTTAGTTAGTCGAATTTCTTGCATCATTTACCACAGTCCTGTTCAGAATTAAAGAGAATAATTCTTTAATTTCTAAATGTATTTGCTGATTGACTGATTGTGTCTAAAATGCTGAAGGATTGTGAAGATTTTCATCAAGCTAAAGACGGAGATGGATGGGTTGAGCAGTCTTCCCAACCTTTGTTGTTTGGAATACTGCGGAAGGTATTATAGACAATTCTTATATACAGCATATAACAATATCGTACCATTATTTGTTTTTAGTCTACCTTATTACTGCTTGATGCTCCTTGACAAAAGAACACGTACAAAATTAAAAGGAGGTGAAAAATAGAGTGAACTATGAAAGTTTGTAGTGGGGTATCGTGTAGAAAAAAAAATACCGGGGGAGGAATTTCCTGCTTCTGAGTGCCTTAGGTTCTCACTTCTCACATGAAAAAGACGCTAGAATTTTTGCTCAGGCTGGAGGTTTTCATTTCTGATAATTCTGAATGATTTATATGGTTGGCAGGTTGATTTACCTGTTGCATATGTTTGCGCCGACGGCAGAGTATATGATGCCACAGAGTGGTACATCTGTCAGGTATATGCCAGTCCTTTTAGGAACTAGGAAGTCCATTAGGATATATATGAAGTAGCGGAATTAATATTTGTTATTTATTATAATTGGTGACTGAATACCTGTAATTTTGAAGAAATTTTCAATTTTTGTCTTTACAATGTATCTTCGTGAGCTTGACTATATACTGCTGCAAATTGTCATTGTAATTTGTAGGGAATGAGGTGTCCTGCTAACTCACACAAATCAAGTTTTCATGTTAACACTAGTATAACGAAGAGCAATTATGGGAAAGGACCATCTTCATCCCAAAGAAGTGGTGGGGCAGCAGCATCAATGGAAGAAAACATGACTGAGGAAGAGTTCTTCGATTGGTTACAGAATGCTATGCAATCGGGAATGTTTGAGAATTTCAATGGGGTTTGTCCAAATGAAAGTTCACAAACGAGCACGAAAAACAACTCAAAAACTGCTAGTGCGAATACTAATGCTGGTGGTAGCAGCAGTAGGAAAAAGAAAAAGGGTAAGAAACAATGGTGAACTTACCCAACCATCTTATTTCCATCCATCCCGACTTCTGTAAGTGAAGAGAAAAAGAAAGAAAGAGATTCGATGTGTTGAATACCAGATCTTGTAATGTGGAATGAAAGTATACACTGCAAATCTGCTGTTGAATTAGCCATTCAAAGGTTGTATAGTTTCTGTTGTATGACGGTGTTTCCATAATCATTTATACTCAATAGGTTGTAGTGCCTTGCAAGAAATGGCAATTCAGTTTTTCCCAGAATTATGAGTATCAATTTTATTTACGGGTGAAGCTTGGGAAGTGGTGGAGTTTATTAAGAGTATTTTTTCGTTTTAATACTGTGGATCTTCACATAGGAAACAATTTTGTCTCAATTCTTCTCCAGGAATATTAACCGCATGTGTGATGGGCAGTAATTAATAATGAAGAAAATAATCTTTCTAATTATGTCGTTTTGATGGTGATGCTTGAGGTAGGGATTCCTTTACCTTTTCTTCCTACACTCAAGTACCTAGCTCACATATTAGACCAAGAAATCGTGATACTGATGTTCTGTTTGGGTCGTTCTCCCTACTAAGTAAAAAAATCATGTCATCCAATTTACATCTTTTGCTTTCCCTTCTTTTTCTCGAATTGTTTCATGAACCTCTCTAAAATTCTTTCGTTGCTTCCAGAATTTTAGTTAAAGTTCTGCCTCTAAACTCAACCAAGCACTAACAAGTACATTTATATCTAGATAGATGTTAAATGCTTCACATTTTTTTAAATGAAGGTTTTCGACTTGGGCTATTGATCATTAGAACATTATTTAAGTACTTCCTAGGGAAAACAAAATTTTGGCACCACCTTGCAATGAAATAATTTCATCTTTCTCCATATTTATCAAAGTATGTAAAGTCACTCTTATTTGTGGCATTTTACTTGACATTGTCAAATTGTGGGTATATGGTCTTTACCACAACACTAATATGGGAGAAAAAGCTATCACAGTGATGAAAAGAGAGAGCGAGAGGCATGAGTGATATTCTTGATAAAAGAAAGATTGTTTTTTGTCTATAATTTAGATTTACGGGAAAGATGAGAAAGAAAAAAGAGGGAATTAGTGAGGGAACCTTAGAAGCAATTCAATAAATAAAGAAAATGGAGGAAGGTCGGAAATCATCTCATTAGTGAAGAAGGATATTTATTATTTAGTAGCGTTATTTGTAGGATGCCGAGGTTTTATAGGTCTCTATCTGCTAGATCTCAATTTGAAATCAACATATAAATCAATATTTATGTCTCTTTCCATTGGTACTATGAAAGCTGCAATTGGGTATAACCCGAAATTACTAAATATATCTTCCCTCCTAAACATGTGAAGATTTAATTAAACAATCACATCGGAGTTCAAAATAAAGGTCATACTTACCAAATACCAATAATAAAATGTTTTGCTATGAAGATTATTATCTACATAATAAAAAAAACTCGTGTGGGTAATAAAAGTGCAATGTCGTTAGTAAAATTCTAAAACCCTGCAATAATACCCAAGTTTACAGAAGAAGGCGCGCTTCCTGTGTTATCCAGATTGCAGAGCACTTTACCTGAAATGGAGACCCTTGTGAGTTCATCCTCCAAAGTAGCAACCACTTTTCTCTCTCCTCTACCTAATAATTTTTCTGGGTTTTCTTCTTCTGCCAATTCTTGCTTGATATCTCGAAATGGGCGCTTATCTTTTGGACCAATTTCATCAAATAAGCTACTTTTTAGAAGCTCTAAAAGGTCATTAATGGTGGAAGCTAAAAAGGGCAATGAAAAAAAGAACAAGAATGATAAAGTTGACACTCACAGTTTTGCTCCTAAATCTGATGAAGCTACTGGCCCTTTTCCTGAATCGGTTCTTCTTAGAGAGGTTTCTCTTTTTCTCTTTAAATTCCCCTTCATTATGTATTTTATGTTTCTATTTTTTTTTTCTTGTAATTTCTGTTGCTAAGATTAGCTATGTTCTATGATAAGATTTCTGGGTTGTTTTTTTGAAGTGATGAGTTTTCTGTTGAATTTTTAGCCATAGTTGTCTTTGTTCCTCAAAATTCTGTTTCTGTGTCCTTAGTTTTTGCGGAATGAAGTTTCAATTTTTTTTTCAATTATCTGTGCAACAGGGTTTTTTTTATTTGATGCTAAAGTTATTTGAAACTTATGAAATAATTTTAGGGTTGATTTTAGTTATAGATATAGTTGTGGCTTGCTTTGCAAATTGCACTTTATTTGTGGGGTTTAAGCTCAAAATCTGTATTTGGTTTACAATTGTGTGATTGGAATTTCCTTGATTGTTCATTGATAGTACTGACGACTAATGTACAATGTGTCTTGTGTTCATGACTATCATGAGTTAACACCCTTATTATTTTGCTATGTTGTTATTGAAGTTAACTGTACTACTTCTTTTCTGTGTGTTCTTCAGAAAAAGGTTCAAGAAGATGGTAGAGTTCTGCCTGAGTTTGCAGACGATGAAGAACGTAAGGGATTTTAGTACATAATTGTGTTGTTTTTTTATGCTCAATATGGACTCTACTTGTGGATTAAGTTTTGCTTTGGCTAATTCTGTCTATTTATATTGCAGAAGAACTTTTTGAATTTCTAAATCTTCAGCTGGAAAGTGATTTGAACGTTGAGCAGAGTAAGCACATTATCTCTTATGCCTTTTAGTAATTTTTGGAGATTTACTACAGCCGTCAGTAATTCAGTATCATATTAGTTTACTTTCTACAAATTCAAGGCTACCATGTATTCTTTTAATGCAACCCCCCACCGAACACCCCCCAAAATTATAGTAAACCCATTTATTATGAGTTCCTGTGCACCAAAGATCTGTCCTTTTTCCTTGTTCCGTCCATTTATCCTTGCAAGAACTCCATGCGAGTAAAAGAGTGCATATATTTGGCAGTGTGAATTTGCTCTGTTGCTAATGCTTGTGGTTTGTAGGTGGAAAAGTATGTTGACTTAGGTCTTAGTCATGAATAGTTATCCTTTTCGTAAAGAACTATTCCCCAGCTCAGTACAAGTCGGCTAGTGGCTCTAAGACTCAGAACGGAATGCAACCTAGAATGACTGTTATCCCTTCAATCCCTGGCTTCCTCCCTTCTTCTATGTTGCACTTGTGTCCGCCGGGGGGGGTGGACACTATTTAAGCTCCCCCTTGATTTGTGTTAAATGCATTGTCCTTGTCATAGAAGTTCTAATTGAACGTGCATGTAATTTCGATCACTGTAAAAGATGTCACTTTTAACTTTTTCATAACTCGTTATCTCCTATCCCAACTCTTCAACAAGGGAGAAAGAATTAAAGGGGAATAGAAAAGGTAATATGTGGTCAGGGAAGATAAAATAATGAAGAATTTTGTCACTAGTACTGACGTTGGCTTTTTGCTATGATGGTGTGGTGATTGGTGACTGAGCACTTAAGTAGTCAACCCCTGTTTGGCTGCACATGAAGCTGGTTTTAGTAGCCTTGTAACTCATAAGTCTAGATTTGATATTGCTTGAGATGACCTTAAACACTGACACACACACACACACACACACACGAAAAGCTACTTCTACCTGCATTCATGTTTTCTCTTCTCCTATACAGTGCGTCATTATGAAGTGATTTATTTGATTCATCAAGACTATAAGGAGAAGGTTGAAGATGTGAATTCCAAGATTCAAGGTAATCTATCGCTTTTATTTCTGTCCTTTTATCAGCATTGATGTTTAATTTTATTTCTCATGATTGATATCAATGCATGCTACTGCAATGTAGTTAAGTGGACCATGCCTAGTTCAATTCCTACTTGGTGGGAACTTGAAGTCTTTTATAAAGCTCACCAGAAGGTGGTCAATGAAGATGTACAAAAGCATACTTGGAGTTATGTGTCTCACTGTAAATGTCATCTGCATAATGCCTCTAGTTAAATTGATCTTATACATGATATTATGTAGAAAATATGAAGAGATCCTCTGGGCATGGGTGTATTTTGTTGCATCCTTCCCCTGTGGTGATAGAAGCTCATATCTAGATACTAAATGGAGTTGGACTGATTACTGATGAGCTCTCTCTTGGTTGGTTTTGTTTTGATATTTCGGTTTTTATTCCCCTTTCTCTGATTTAAACCCTAATGGACTGGTTTAGGAATATACTGATCCTATTGAGTTTTCGAATAAGCAGGTAAGGACAGCCTGCATTCCACCTCTACCATCTAATAGTTGTTTAGAATCCTTTTGTGCAAGGGAGTCAGGGGTGGGGGTTAGAAGGGGGGAACCCGATTAAGGCCTGAAGGTCGGAATGACAGATCAACAATGAAGCTAGTCAGAATCGGTGAAAGATATGCATATACACGTTATGATTTACCAACTCGACCAAGTTAGTTTGTTACTTGCACGTTGGGACTAATACAAGATTTCTTAAAAGAATGTCCATTGTTTGTTGTAGCTCATTGGTGCTTCTAAAATGTTAAGAGTTTGCAGAGAGTTCACCTTTTCATAATCATGCATGATTCTTATATTTTGTTGTTTCTTGGATGAATTTCATTGGTTTTGCTCATTGACAAGAAGTAAAGAACATTGGATCATCAACCTTCCAAGTTGTATCATTTTAAGCTAGCAATTGTATTAGGCATTATACCCTTGATTCGGGTTTACCTATGCTGTGGCATATATTTCTTAAAATTCTTGTAATCTTGCAGGTCTGAAATGACATTAAAACTAGATTGTTTCCTCATTGCATGTACCTTTTGCAGACTTTATAAGGGAGAAGAAAGGCCGGGTTTGGAGGTTTAGTGATTGGGGTATGCGAAGATTAGCTTACAAGATAAAGAAAGCAACACAAGCCCACTATATTTTGATGAACTTTGAGTTGGGTGGTCAGTGGATAAATGAGTTTAAGCAGATGTTAGACCAAGATGAGAGAGTGATTCGCCATCTTGTGATTAAAAGAGACAAGGCAATTACAGAAAAATGTCCACCCCCTCCCGAGTTTCATACATTGCGAGCTGACATGGTAGATGAGTACGAAGTTGATGAGGATGATGATGATGATGAAGATGAAGATGATGGTGAGGAATATGATGAAGATGAGCGGGACCTAGAAGGTTATGAAGATGATGATGTTGATATTGAAGATGTTAGCAGTAATAAAGTTGCCGATAAGGGCAAAGAGAATTTGAAACGTGAGAAGGCACTTAGATAAGTGGTCAATGCGCATTCTTTTAGGATTTTGCTGTCAAAAAAGCTCAGAGCCTCAGACACATCTGTTGGAACTGCTGTGACTATTTTTTGTTCAAGTGCGCTGGTAACTCCCTCTCAGCTGGTTCAGTGGTAACTGCCTTTCTGCTGGTTCGCCCATTCTAATGAAATCAATGACTATGAGTATACATTTGAGGTTGAAATGCAAGGTGAAACTTGGTAATGCTTCTGATATATTCGAATATGATGATGTAAATTTTGTAAGAGTAGCAAGTCTCGACCTGGATCCTGTTGCCAAAATCTGTGTTTGTCATCTAGTCTATGCTTGATATTACATGTATACGTATTCTATATTTTGGGATAATGGTTTGAAATTTTCTTCAAATGACAATCAACAAAACTGGAGAAAATGAAAAAGATGATGGTTTTGGACAGCTCGAACATAATACAATCTGAGAAACCTAACTCAGATGGATAAATGAAGTGTAGAAATGGAGAATGGTTCACTGGTGAACATATGGGAAGGGAATCATTTGCTAAATCTGGTGGCGGGGCCCCACAATGATTGTCTTATCTTGTTCATTGGTAAACTTGTTCACCATTTAGCCTCTTTCAAATAAATTCCTATTCTTTTACGCAACCAACATTGAAAATGAACATAATGGTTTTCCAAATCTAATCCTTTAGATCATGCAAAACATAATCTCCATGCCATATGGATTTTCAAGACCATAATTTTTGCTGTTTCAGTCGTATTGTCAAATTGTATTACACTCTTAGTGGTCGTTTGGTTTACATAGAAAATAGAAGTTTTCATGAATTTCAAATTCATAGGAATTAAATTTCCTAATCAAATTCATGGAAATTTTTTTATGTTGTTTCGTTTGCAATGGGGGAAGTAAATTCCTATGGAAATTTCCACTTACGTAGGAGGGAATAGGTAACTTCCTACATTTTATAGGATGTGGTCGATCCTTCTGTATTTCAACTTACTTTTGTCAACCAAGCAACTCACCAATTTTGCAAGTCTGCATTTCCTAAGATATCCCACATTCCCGCTCCCCGTGTTTTTTTATGTCAACTAAACAACCACATAGTTTTCACCTATATTAGGACAATCCCAAAAGTGCAGTTTTTTCGGTACAATCCCAAAGCACAAAGCTCGAGCTAAAAATAAATCTTAAATTGGTGGCTGGTTGACATATAGTTGATAGTCCTGAGAAATAAGGATCCTTAATACCTAGATAAATAGAACCTTCCGAAAGAAAAACTCCCCAGTGCTCAACCAAATAATTTGTATTCCTTCTCATGGGAATCAAACCTTTACAAGAAGCGATACTTCATATGTACAACCAAATGACCACTTATATAGTTATATTGGCTCAATAGGATCAAAGCTATAATGGACAAAAGTAAACAAAATCATTTGCTATGAGTCCTATGACGCACGAATGACCAAGACAAGGGAGCTTTGCATGGAATGTCTTTCCTCTTCTCCTATGGCTAGAACTTATGCTGCTTCTTCCCATCATCATCTACAATGGAAATCAAAATTTGTAATTTGGTCTTCATTCCCGCCTTGTTGACCTGATCAACAATTTCCTCCAACAATGCTGATCAGTTTTGGTTCTTCATGACACCTTCCTCTTCTTAATTTTTCTGTGCCTCAGACATCAAGTATCCCATGATAAGCGTTAGCATGCATAATAAGTATTGATCTGCCCCAACGTCATGCCTGTCAAACCGTATGATAAATTAGCTTTCTGGATGATTAGCACATTAAAGAAGATCTTTCATTTGAAATCTAAGTAGCATGGGTTTGCATAGATAATGCAATGGGTCACTACAGAAATCATATGTCTCGGTCCTAAATGACTTAAATGTTTACAGCTTGAAATAGATAATGCTACACATTGACTCACCTATCTGAGGAGTATCAAATTTTGCATGATGCACCCTGAATGAATATATGCCCTGTTTATACATCCAGCAAAAAAGTATTACTCATCTGACATGAAACAGAAAAAAGATAGCTCGAATATGTAGAGAAGATCCAAAAGTGAATTGTGCTTTAAGGATGATGAGTCATATCGAGTAAAGTCACCTGTCAGTCTTCAGTTAATTTCTGTTAACAGCTCCTTCTCAAAACATTGAATCTTCTGAAAGGACAACTGAATACCGATTTATATTCTAGGATCCTCTTTCTCATAGTAACATTAAAGAGAGAAATGAGAAACACGCCTACCTTTTAATCCATTGCAATCCACGCAACGCATACATATTCTCTGCAGAGCCAACAACAATCCCTGGGATTTGCTCCAATGGCAAGAGTGCTCTAAGAAGCAACAAACAACTATCCCTCGAGAGTTTAGATTCCCACAGATATACTAACTTCTTTTGGCCTGCTAGATTTTCACACTGTATTAAAGAAGGCAGTTTGCGTATACCCAAAAAGTAGACACCCTGATCATAGGATGTACCTCATTTCGCAGAAGTAAGGTTGGTAGATGAGGTTACTCATGTTTAATATTAGATGGTAGTGATTCACTACCATTAGTGATCCTCACAATTAACATACCTTAGCACAGAGGACGAAGTGCACAGGACTTTTGATTTTATTCTCCTGCAACCATATCCATTTCATTTATAGTTTCTTGGTAGAAACATCCTGTTTTGCTGAACAAACTTCGAACTAACATATCCCATGTGGCAATATTTGGAACAAATCCTTCATCCATCATCAACCGAAGAAAATCTACCGCCTTATCTGTATCATTACATTTACTGAAACCACATATGATACTAGTATAAGAAACCAAGTTTGGGTGCCACTCTCCTGCCTTCATTCCATTCAGTAGTTGAATGGCCCTTTTGATGCTGCCATGCTGACAGTAAGCATTAATCAAAGTATTTTTAGTAATAATATCAGGTTTGATTCCTTTCCTCAACATTTTGCCTACCACCAGCAGTGCCTCCTTAAATCTGCCCAGTTGGCAAAATCCATGTATAGTTGTATTGCACGTTGTTAGATTCCACTCAATTTCCATTCTTTCCATCTCCCTAAATAGCCCAAGAGCCTCTTCTAAGTAGTTTGACCTGTAAAGACCATCCAAAAGCTCATTAAATGTCGTAGTGTCTGGACAGCAACTGTACCGTTGCATTGAACTAAACACCCTTAGAGCCCAATCAACTCTTCCACCATGGCATAGTCCTCTTATGAATGTGTTAAATGTCAAAGTATTAGGAGTGCAATTTTCTCGCATCATACTGTCAATAAAATCTTGAGCCTGATCGAACATTTCAACTCGACAAAGGGCATCCACCATGCATGTATATGTGACAACATTGGGGTGGCAGCCACTTCTTATCATCCGATTCCACATTTCAGATGCACCAATTAGATCATTCGACTTTGCAAAACCATCTATAAGGGTACTATAAGTTGTCACATTCGGTACGCGACGTGTTCTCTCCATTTCGTGGAGAACAGATACAGCTTCAACCATGGAACTATTTAAACATAAACCACGCATTAAAGTGTTATAAGCAACAGTGTTCGGCACAACTCCCTCCCTCACCATTCTCTTCCACACATCATAACCTTCATGTAATCTCCCTCTGGAGAAAAACCCCTTCATTAATGAAGCAAACGTATAAATATTGGGTTCACATCCTCTTGAAAACATCTTCCCTAAAACGGCCATCGACAACTCAACCTTCCCAGTATCACAGAGAGCGTTGATTACTATTGTGTATGTAATCTCATTAGGATCCAACCCTCTTGCCAACATTTCATTCAACAAAGCAAATACCTCCTCAAAGTTGCCATCTTGACAATACCCACTTATCAAAGCATTATAAACCGGTACAACCGGAGCAAAAGAGTCAGCAAGCTCTTTAGCTTCCTGGACCTTCCCATTCTTGCAAAGGGACGATACGATTGTTGTATAGCTCACATCGTCTGGGGCACAACCCTTATTACACATTTCCTTAAGCAGCTTACGTGCACCATCAACGCGACCATTTTTACACAACGCTTTCATCAGAACATTATAAGTAAACACATTCGGCTCAATTCCATCCTTCTTCATATTCCCATAAAGGGGATTTATCATCTTAAACCTATTCTCAGCAAGCAAAGCATCCAATAAATGATTATAAATCTTAACCGTCGGCTTGCAATCGAAATCCCGAATCCTATAGAACATTTTCAAGGCTTGTTCAGCTAAACCCTTGTTCTTATAATAACTAATCAAATCAACAAACAAATCCTCAGAACAACTAACACCCTCTAATTTCATCTGTTGCAGAAAATACTGAACACCATCTAAATCTCCATGATTTCCAAGTTTTTGAACAATGATTCTGTAGGTTCTTGGGGTATGTCTAAAAGAATTTGAATTGGATATATACTTAAAATAACTCAAAGCTAAGCTAATATCAGGTTCTTCTACCAAATTCTTCACAACTATATTTTCGTTGAGATTGTTTTTGCTGGTTTCGAGGTAAGGTTTAAGATTAGGAATTGGGTTCCTTTTGTTGAGAAGAAAAGGGATTGAAGGTTTTTGAACTCTCAACAATAAAGAACACCCATCTTTCAAATACATGATTTTAATACAAAAATGATGAATTTGGATGGATAATTTAGCAGAAAAGAACAAGAACCCAGAATTAGTGTATTAAAAAGGAAGAAGAAAGCTGAGAAATTGTTACCTGGAAAGCAAGGCGATGATATTAGACTATTGGCCTATTGGGTTTTCAATTGCTGGAGTGTAGACGAGGGAGAAAGAATACTGTACTAGTCACTCAATAATCAATATTAGAAAAAAAAATTGCTCAAAATTGACATTTTAGGAGAAACTACCTAAGGCGTAAAATATTCTATAGTTTGGGTTTTAACTTTTTTTAGTACGTCATATGCTTGTGTTTTTTTAATTTTAACATTGTTCAACTTTTTCAACATTCTATAGTATCCTTAATTTTATATTTTTGATGCACAATGCCCCTCCCGCCTTTAAGTATGAGTCATTAATTTTGTTTATTCTTTGTATTTAGTGGAACTCATAACTATCCTCCAAGAGTTAAATTACGTATAATTTAAAGGAAAAATTGATAGGAACAGTCCCAACTATGGGCGTTCCGTCATTTTCAGTCCCAACTAAGGATAATTTCTAAGCGGTCCCAACTATGCATCATTTTTGCCAAAATTGGTCCCAGCAGGTCAATGACTTGCTACAACAGGTAAAATGCGTTTCTTTTTTTCCACAACTTCTTTCTCACTCCTCCCTCCACCCCTTTCTCACTCCTCCGTCCACCCCAATTTGGGCACCCCAATTGCCACGTCCATTGCTCAAGCACTCCTACAATCACAAAATCACACACTCAACTCAACCCTCCATTTCAGTATTTTCCCTCAAGAGGTCGCCGGAAACCACCAGCGAAGAAAGCCCCAAAGTTTATCACCACTCTCTCTCCTCTGTTTTAATGTAATACCAAAGCACCAACATCACCACAACACTACCCACGCCTGCTACCGCAGCACCACCCTCCACCTGCCGTATTTATCCTCCTGCCACCTCCACACACCGTACGCCGCCTTTCCGCGTCCAAGCCGACCAGCTGCACCCCTCCCCCTGATCTCGCATATCTGTCTCGCTACTCCCTAACGCTCATTGCTGATTGGTGAATTAAGGAGTTGGACCGCAGCGAGCAATGGAGGGGTGGCGGGGGAGGAGGTGAGTGGGAGGGGGGGTGGCAGGGGGAGATGGGTGGGAGGGGGGGGGAGGGGGGGGGAGGGAGGGGAGGGGGATGGGATTTCGAAGCTTCAATAGCTGTTTTAACGAAGGAGATAGGAGAGAGAAGAAGGAAGAAGGAAAGTTATTTAAATTTTTTTTAAAAAAAAAAAGTTTACCTGTTAAACAGGTAACCAGTCAGTCGGGACCAATATTGGCAAAAATGATGCATAGTTGGGACCACTCAGAAATAAACCTTAGTTGGGATTGAAAATGACGGAACGCCCATAGTTGGGACTGTTCCTATCAATTTTTCCTAAGTTAAATTAGTTCCACTAAATTGTAAAAGGTAAACAAAATTAATGACGTCTAGTTAGCGGTCGTGGGATTGTGCATAAAAAAAAAATGTAAGTTTAAGGGTACTGTGTGGAATTTTAGAAAGGTTGGTGTAGAAAATGAAGAAACACAAGGGTATATGGTTCAAGGTTGGGTTGAGATTGCTAATTGAATAGTACAGGTATGGTAGAAGTTCTAAAAGTGTTGGCTTAGAAGTTAGAACCACCTTCAATGCTTGTAGGTGAAACATCTGGTTGGTAACTGTCATTGTGCTGAGATCGTTTTTGTGACATCAACTGACAGGTACCGAATTTTTTTCTCTTGTTGGAATGTCCTACAAATCAAGAGCGCAGAAGATAAAATGGTTGTTTATCAATTCTCAGCAAGAGGGTATCAAAACACATGGATCAAAGATTGAAACAATTTTCATTTGAGGTTTCTTGAACAATTAGAATTTTATATAGAATTAAACTTACTGTTAACAATGTCCAGTAAAAAAGACAAAAAATCATGAATATTAGAATTAATTTCCACAAATGGAGATAGGATTACGCAATTTATTATCTTTTTACAAAACAATAATAGATGAAACCCACTGTGCCAACTACCAACCAAATATTACAAGGCAAAGATGGAGGTTAAATGAAGACTATATTTACTGTTATGAAAGGAAAAAGAAGCCAAATTATCGTCATGCTTTTCGTAGGACCAAATGCCCATAATATGATATTGGCTTCTCAACCATCATGATTTTTTTTTTGAAAGAGAAATTTCATTAATTGAAAGCCAAACGGCATCTACAATAAGTAATAAAGAAAAACAGGATACAATCAAACAAGATCAGATCAACTTCGTCTTCGATGAAACTACAATGAACCAGATCGAATATTGTGGCGCAAGTCCCTTGTATTTGTTGTCCCAAGCAACTATTAATGGAACCGTCTATCATTTTGACATAGTTTGGAGAAGAACCTTCTTGATCTATCCATATTGACCGCATCCGAGCTTCCAATACCTTCATGTTGATAGTTTTGGACTTCAACCAATGAGAACAATTTCTCATACCTACAAATAAAAAAACTAGACTCACAACTCCCATAAGGGAGAAGGAGACCTCCACAAAGCAGTCTTTCCCATATTAGGCACAAGAAACTCTCATAAAGAGAGACTAACTTATTCAACAAAACAAAAGACAAACTAGAAAGTAAAAACAAGAGAGGAAAAGGGGCTTACCATGGATGAGATCATCCATGGCAGCCCCTTAATGATGAAGGGAAAAGGGGAAAAAGGAAGGCGGCTAGAGAGAAAAACTAGGTTTAGGGTTTGGAAAATTTCGTTTTCTCAACCATCATGATTATACATGCACTACATTATCTTTTCTTTTCTTGTGGCCAAACTATATTGCTTTCTCTAGCAAAATAAAGCCCCCTGCGAAATTTTTCCTCTTTTACTCTAGAGATCTATGATTTTTATAAAAAGGAAATACTTATTAAAAGATGTAAAAAATGCTCCACTTTATACTTGTTTAATTTTTTTTCTTTTCTTTTTCTGATTAATGAGTTGTTTTACCTTGACTTCTAGTACTATAATTTGTTTTAACCATATTTTTTTTACTAATATATAAAAACGGATGTTATTATGTGATATTTTATATGATTTGTCTTATTATATATTTTTTAAATATCAATTTTTTATTTTATTTGACCCTCGCTCAATACAATATAAAAATAAACTAATACAACTCCTATTAGCAAATAAAGTCTCTTCTACACTTGCTAGCCATGTGGTGAGCTTCACTAACAAACTCTTACCAGGCTTACAAAATTTTTACTAGTAGAGAATTGAAGATATCAAGAATTTAAGTTGTGCATTGGCAAACGATTAGTCAAAGTAGAAAAAGAAAAGAAAAGAAAGGACACTCTATACTTCCTTTATCTTTTTATATATTTTTTTGGTTATAAACCAAACCCATCAATGTCAAGTAGATAAGAAGTGATGAGATATACAGCCTAAGATTACCTCACTATTCAGTGTTCACCAATTAAAAGCTATGCCATAGTTCTCTCTTGAGTTCAGTGAAATAAAAACTTCTTCTAGAGGCTTCAGAAGGTATCAAAACACCAAGATTTAATCCACTCAGATCTCAATGACATACTTTTACAACTCAAACTATCCCGAAAATTATGATAATTATCAGTACAACTACAATCATGAGCCAAGGTATGTCCAATCTTATGATACAGAATTTTATGGAAATGCATATCAGTATGCTCAAACTCCATCTTTAGTTGGTTATTATTACTCTAATTATAATCAATCTGAACCTCTTACATCCAAGAATGCAAATTTTAATGAAAATGGTGATTATTATGATCCTCTTTCAACTCAATACGTTGTTTCTTATAATTCTAACACTCCTAAAGGGGTAACTGATGTTGTTTTTGAAGAATACAATCCAAAACCATTTCAAGGTGGTTATGATATTCATGAGAAATATGGGAAACCTTTACCACCTTCTGAAGAAATCTGTTACCCACCTTGTAAAATTGACTCAAATATCCCATCTTTGGTTCCAAATTTCTCTTCTGCTCCTTCTCCTTATGTTAAAGAGGACAAAAAGGATGTCGTTAGTGAACCAGTACCAAAAGAAAATCCTCCTCCATTGGTGATCCCAGTAGAAAACTCCCCGGCTTTCGAGGAAGACGAAGATGAAGATGAAGATGAAGATGAGGATGAATATGATGAAGATGAAGATGATTTGGGTGATGAAGTGAAAATTGACAAGGATAATGGTAAAGAAACATCTAAGAATAACCCAATTGTATTAGTGGATGGTGGAGTTCATGCAAAAGAGGATCAAAATCTTGAGATGGAAGCGAAGCCAAAGAATGGGAATGTTGTCAATGAGATGATCCAAGAAGAAAAGGCCTCGGATGAAGAAGAAGAAGAAGTTGAAGGGGAAATGGGTGATGTGGGGAAAAAGGTGGAGGATGATGGGAATCAAATAAGGCGGCAAATTCCGGCAGGTTATGGATTAGAAGCTATTGATATTTGTGATGGAGTGTTAGGTGGGTACTTCCCTTGTTTGTGGAAAAGGAATCAAAGGGTTTATAATCATCAAAGGGATAGTAATGATAACATGAATGATTATGATTATTGTTGGAAAGAAAGTGCTGATTATCTATTTGGGAACCCCAATCCTTACGGCGGATCCATGCCGGAGAAAGGAAGTTATGGAGATCCTGTTTATAATTATCAGAGGTATTATCCTCAGCAACCTGTTACAGAGTATTATGGAGGGAATTCTTCAATGGAGCAGAGTTCAAGGTATTATTATGGTTATAATGGTGAATACCGGTGAATCACGGAAACCTTTGGTATATGAGGTTATTGGTTCTGAAACGTTTTCGTTCCTGAAACTACAACTGTTGATGTGCACTGTGCTAATGAAATAAGAGAATAGATGTATACTAAGGTTTTTCGTACTTGAAATGATCCCGTTTCTTGGGCTTCATAGGTAATAATTGAACTAATTGTTCTAATGTCTACTTTTAAGTTTAAATCTTTTATGGTTTGTTTGAACGGTTTCTAATGAACATTATTGTAGTATATAATTGTAGCATGAAGGCCCTATACTTTTGAACTTATTTTTGCTTAAACCGAACCGAACTTATTTTATTTTTCCTGAACTGAACTTATTTTTGCTAAAAAATAATAATAAATAATAAATGATAATAATGATAATAAATAATAATAAATAATAATAAATAATAATAATAATAATAATAAAAATAAATAATAAATAATACTCCCTCCGTCCCAGAATAGTCTGAACACTTTCCTTTTATGTTTGTCCCAAATTAGTTTGAACACTTTCAATTTTGGCATGGTCCCACTATTAATATATTATTTCTTTTACACATCTTTGGCCCACACTCTACCATTTATCAATAAAAGGTTACCCAACTTTCTCTCTCCTCTAATAAAAAATACCCCATCAACTTCTATCACATCTACTTTTTAAATAAAATAATATTTGATAACCACACTACAACTTATCACCTTAAACATCTACTTTTTAAATAAAAAAATGGAATAACGTACAAAAACAATTTATATGGTTTTATTTTAGTGTCAATTATATAAAGAGGTAATGACAATAATATCATTTACTATATATAAGTCATAAGTCACAATTAAACATCGTACGGGTCATCAACCGATTTTATTATTTTCAGTACAAGATCATAAAATTTAAATAACAATTTATTTGTTCTAAAATTTAGAAAGGATTGTTCTCATGGGGTTTTAAGTATTGACTATAGTTATTGACATTGATGGTAATATGCAAAAAATACATCTTCCTTATCTAAAAGTCCAGTTCATCGCTATTAAATTTAAGGTCAGAATTTGAAAATTTTAATATAATTTCATCTCAATACTCCATATGTGTTTTTTATTGAACTTCGTATGTGTTAGAATATCGTATGAGATATGTGCGAATCCAATAGTTAGGTATATTAAAAAAAAATTGATAATCAAATGCATGCATTATATATTCAAGATCCTGAACAAGCAAAGAGAACAACATTAGAGAATGAAGTGAGTCATTTTTGCTTTAAAGAAGTTAAAAATCATTGAGTTTCTATAGATGACCACTCATACTTTAACAAACATGCACATGGGGTGTTCTTTATGGATAAATAGCAAATTAAAATTCACTTTTTGAAACATATATGTATTTATTTTTTAATATTCTTAACTTTTAAATCATCGCTTTCATAGATTCACAGGTTAAATGTTCTACCATGTGTTTTAGGAAAAATAACATAAAATCTTAATTTTATAAAACAAAAAAAATCATGCAACTTGCACGGATCTAAAGGTATTTTTATGCTACTATGGTCGTGCAGTTTAACGAAACCAAATATTAATTGAGAAAAGACCTGGCATCTTCTTTCTGATGATATTCTACACAAACATCGCAAACTCCTCCAAGTGAAGGTATAACAATATTACTAACTTTTGTTTGTAAAAAATATTAATCTGTTTATCTTTTACAGTATTTTAACCTTTTTGAATTACCAACACGTATGATTCTCAACATTGCAGCTGAGTGATGAACAATTGCAAAACTTTGCGTTGCCTGACATTGATGCTAAGCTACAAAGTAATGGCAGCACACTATGTAAATTTAGCGAGATGACATTTCCTAATGATTTATTCATCGAAGAAGGGCAAAATAAACTACTAATGGATGAGCTTTCCTATGACAGAGGAAAGTTAAAAGAGGAGTTTAAGCAACTTTTTTCAGGATTAACCACATAGCAACGTGGATTTTACAATGAGATTATGTCATCTGTATCTTGAGGAAAAGGGGGGGGTGTTCTTTGTATATGGATACGGAGGAACAGGTAAGACATACCTTTTGAGATTGTTGTGCGCTACATTAAGGCGCAAAGGAGATATCGTTTTACCAGTCACATCAGGTGGTATTGCTTCTTAATTGCTTCCGCGAGGAAGAACTGCTCATTCCAGATCTACACTTCCGTTAAATGTCGCAAAGAAGTCAACATGTGTTGGCATTAAGCCAGGAACAGATTATCCAGACTCCTTATGAAGACATAGTTAATTATATGGTATGAAGCTCCCATGATGCATAACTATTGCTTTAAAGCTTTAGATAGAAGTTTAAAGGATGTTATGCAGTCTGTGAATCCAGTAAATCTACATATCCCATTTGGTGGCAAGCTAAGGTTGTCGTTTTTGCTGGTGATTTAAGACAAATATTGCATGTTGTTTCTAAACGAAGCATACAAGACGTTGTCTTTTAAGCAATTAATAGTTCTTACTTATGGGACTTTTGTCGTGTACTTAAACTAACAAAGAATATGTGTCTCAACACAGGTTTAGGTAATTCATATATTGATGAAATTAGAGAATTTTTAGAATGGATACTGAACAAATGATGGTGAGGCCGATGTTGAAATACCCAATGAAATTGTGATAGATGGGAAAATGACCATATTGCAGGAATAGTCCAGAGCATGTATCCTGGCATAGAGGATCACATTTGGGAAGCAAGTTATTTTCAAGAGAGATATATTCTTGCTCCAACTGAAATTGCCGAGATGGTTCATGATCATATGTTATCTCAATTGCCATGTGAAGAAAGAACATACTTGAGTTCAGATGCAGTTTCAGTGGAGGAGGGAAATTTTGGAATTCATGATATGTATTGTACTGAGTTCTTAAATACAATTAAATGCGGAGGATTACCAAACCATAGTATACGACTAAAGGTTGGGGCACAAGTGATGCTTCTAAGGAATATTGATCAAAGTTCTGGCTATGTAATGGTACAAGATTGGCCATTAAGCACTTAGACGGTCGCATTATTGAGGCTGCCGTAGTATCTGGAAGTAATATGGGCGACAAGGTTTTCATTCCACGAATGACGCTAACTTCGTCAGATGCAACAACATTTCCCATCAAGTTCCAAAGAAGGCAATTCCCTTTGGTTGTGTGCTTTGCAATGACAATAAATAAAAGTCAAGGACAATCTCTTTTGCATGTTCATATCTTCCTCGGCCAGTTTTCAGCCACGGACAATTATATGTGGCCATATCCAGATTTACAAGCAAAAAGGGTTTGGAAATTTTAATAACTGATAAAGAGCGTGGAACTCATATGTTACCACAAATGTAGTGTACAAAGGAGTATTTCAAAATGTTTGTTAAAGACTCTTATTATTAATGTGATTCAATATTTCATTTGTGATGTTGATCCACTTTGTTCGGATACGCCTTTTTTTTTTTTTGCAAGTTTCATCTTGAAGTTATATTGCATTCAGAATGTTAATGCTTCACAATATATAACAAAATTTAAACATAAATTTTATTTGATGTAACAGACTATCTCAAAAATAAAACTTCCCGTGCATTTTTGCACGGGTCCCGAAACTAGTTTATCAATAAAAGGTTACCCAACTTTCTCTCTCCTCTAATAAAAAATACCCCACCAACTCCTATCACATCTACTTTTTAAATAAAATAATATTTGATAACCACACTACAACTTATCACCTTAAACTACGTGTCCCAACAAGTGTTCAGATCTTTCTAGGACGGAGGTAGTAATAAATAATAATAATAATAATAAATAATAAACAATAATAATATAATAATAATTAATAATAAATAATAATAAATAATAAAAATAATAAATTATAATAAATAATTAATAATAATAAATAATAATAATAATAATAATAATAAATAATAAACAATAATAATATAATAATAATTAATAATAAATAATAATAAATAATAAAAATAATAAATTATAATAAATAATTAATAATAATAAATAATAATAATAATAAATAATAAATAATAATATTAATAATAATAAATAATAAATAATAATAATAATAATAATAATAATAAATAATAAATAATAATAAATAATAAATAATAAATAATAAATAATAATAATAATATTAATAATAATAAATAATAATAATAATAAATAATAAATAATAATAATAATAAATAATAAATATTAAATATTAAATAATAGATAAATAAAAAATAAATAATAAATAATAAATAATAAGTAATAAATAATTATAATTATAATTATAATTATAATAAAAAATAAAAAATAAAAAATAAATAAAAAATAAAAAATAATAATAATAATAAATAATAAATAATAATTACTAAATAATAATTAAATAAAATATTAAAATTAAAAATTAAAAAAATTTCAAATTCATCGTTATTATAATTATAATATTAATTATAATAACAATATTAATAGTAATATTGAAAACAAAAATAATAATTACAACATTAATAGTAATACTGAACTTATTTTTGCTGAACTGAACTTATTTTTGCTAAACTGAACTTATTTTTGCTGAACTGAACTTATTTTTACTTATTTTTGCTGAACTGAACTTATTTTTGCTGAACAGAACTTATTTTTGCTGAACTGAACTTATTTTTACTTATTTTTGCTGAAAATAAGTCCAAAAAAATAGGGCCGAAGTATAAGGTTATGAAATAATGGGTTTGTTCTTGTTGAACCCTTTCGGATGAATACTACACATAAATGTAGGATAAGGCATATGAAATAAAGAGTTTGATATTGATTAGTAATATTTTTTCTTTCTTATTGTAGAATCGTGCTTAATTGTATGTATTACTCCTACTATATTCAAAATAAAAGCTTTGATATAGTTCAACACTTTGAGATCTGCATTAAACTATCATAGTGATTTTTTGAAATGGAACAACCATAGTTTTTGCTTTCGCTTAAGTCTGAAGAACCATTAGGCTCCATTTGATTTAACTTATTTCGACTTGTATGAACTTATCTTATCTTATTTGAATTTGTATTCTAGTTTATTGTGTTGCCTAACATAGTTAGTCTGTTCTATTCAACTTGTTTTTGTCTTGCCTGAACTTATCTTATCTTATCTAAACTTATTTTTTCCGAAATAAGTTAAAATAAGTTGAACAGTTAATAACCTTAGGCCCTTAGCATGATATATATATATATATATATATATATATATATATATATATATATATATATATATATATATATATATATATATATATATATAGTATGGGATAATGTAACATCCTTTGGGGTGAGAGCTGTATGGGCATAATTGAGGAATTTGCTAAGTCACATTCCTATCAGAACACGCCTGACGGAAATTTGTTCAGGTGTGTCCACATCAATACTCTTACAACTGGTTGGGTAGCTGATATTAAATGATGGTAATAATAATAAATATATATATTTTTGCATATATGAAGCTTTTATCATTTTGCAGTTGTTGCTTGTCAATTCATTATAATCACCGTCATTTATTGTCGCTTATCAAATATACTATAAATGCATTATCGGGGAAATTTCTCTTAATTTTGGTAATCTGAACTCTCTATAGTTAACAATCCTAAGTCAATGGGTATTTTAAGAGAGAATTTTTTACCCCATCAGAGCATGAATGTAAGGATATGAGTTAGCTCAAGTGGATAGAGCACTCCCCCTTGGCCCCTGAAGTCATGGGTTCGATCCTTACCCCCCACCTTTATGCTGGGGTGTTTCTTTAGCATGCTATGCATGCCTTACCAGCCAATGTGTTGGTGTTTCCTACAGGCTAGTAGCCTTGTAGGGGTTAGCCCTTGGGCTGACTTAATCTCCTAATAATAAAAAAAAAAAAAAAAAAGAGCATGAATGTTTTTCTACTAAAAAAACTCCAATATTTGGTTGGGAGTGTATTTACTATACATCCAATTGTATCATGCGTATGGTACACTCAAGACTGTTTTTGCACATGTGGAGCTTTTATCATTTTGCAATTGTTGCTCATTTAAAGTCAAATGGTCAATGAGCAAGAAAATAATCTTGAGTGTACCATACTCATAATAAACCTAGTTGTATTATAGTAATTGTATTTGGTTGGAAAATATCCAAAACACTCCGTATATGGTCCAAAT
This sequence comes from Beta lomatogona, assembly GCA_947646795.1. Classification (NCBI taxonomy): domain Eukaryota; kingdom Viridiplantae; phylum Streptophyta; class Magnoliopsida; order Caryophyllales; family Amaranthaceae; genus Beta; species Beta lomatogona. The sequence continues at coordinate 229,921 of CANSNZ010000527.1, read as the reverse complement.
ATTTTATGCCCTTTTAATGTCGATCCACTATTCTCGATTGATCAATACTAATTACTAACACTTTGAGAAGGCGAAGTAAATAAAATATCAGATGCTAGCGCGGGAGCCTAGCATGTGTAAGATATGCACAAGTCTACAATCCAGCAAAGCACATTTGACTCTTTGAAAATAAGGGAAATATGATAAACGAAAGACCGCCCGCGAAGAGCTCTTAGTGGAGTTTGGTTATATCCTTCAAATACATAAGAGGCATATCTTATCCTTAGACCAAGTATTACTTAAATAAGCAATATTTTATAGGTCTGTTGGGAGAACATATTGTGAAAGCTTCATACTGTATGCTCTTAAGTATTGAATTTTGGCGAGAGTAAACAATGGGTATAAATCTTTAAAGGGGATGATCATATCGATTTGATAAAAAAATAAAATAAGGGGAAAAATGCATAACTACGTCGTATAATGTAACCAAGTAGTATTTGTTTGCTCAACAAGACTCTAATAAGATAGCTGAGGTCAGTGGCGAATTCAGATTTTTTTTTTTAGTGGGTGCAAAATAAATTTTGAATATTTAGATGGGGGAAAATAGTCAATTTTTAAAAGATAAAACTACACTTTTCTATGTTTTGTAAACTGAAATGACCTCGCATGTTTGGGTATACCTCCGCCTCTGGTTGAGGTCTTGGGTCCGAATCTTGTTAAATATGGTGTTTGGGATTAGAGTTTACTTATCTTCCCCTACTTTTAAGCACTTAACTTGTAATGCCAGACTACAAAACTGCGAGAGTTGAGATTTAGACCACGTACTTCTCCTTAACATTTAAAATAAGGGAGGTTCAAGTAATTCCTGTGATCCAAGTTTCTATTTGCATTTATCAATTAAAATGTTAAATAATGTGAAATAGTTATATTAGTGTGCTTGTGTGGGCTTAAACATGAGTGCCGAATAGGCTTGAATATATGTTACAATCGAACTTACATGGGTTGGGAGAAGCAGCCCAACTCAACTCATCATGCATGTTTAATTGTCGTTTCCTCTTTCTTCTTATTTTTTTTCTCGGATATCTAGTCACTTTCTAATTTCAATAAATTAAGGATGCATTATTTTCACCTGATCTTATGTGACCTAAACTTATTAGACTTGATTAACCTTGATTTTACCTTATTTTTACATTTAATTAGAACTAATCAGACTTGATGAACCTGATTAGAGCTGAAATTTATTTTTTAAAGGTAAAGAGAACACATCCTAAATTCTCTATCTTTCTCAAATTTAGCAAATGATCTTGCTCATATTACCTCCAAGCTTCAATAAAGATTTCAAAAACAGGAGTGCAAGACTACATAATAATTAATTAAGACTATTAAATAATTATAACGCCTTCGTTCTTACTTGGGTGTTAACACTATTCAAAATTACATAGAATCTTCTAAATGTTTTCCAGCATAAAAAAATTTAGTTATTTGTGGTCTTATTTGATTCATCTCAATGTGTACTTTAATAATATGGGATTTTTATAATTTTTACTAATGTAATTACATATACTAATATTCAAATATTTGCATTAGCAAATGTGCAAGTTAAACTATGAATATAAATAAACATTTTCATATTTTAACTTAATACATCTAACTAGTTTTCAAATTGATCTAATTTTTCGCCAGAGTTTATGACAATTTTTCACCAAATATTTAAAAAAAAAACAATTGATGAGTGAATCGCTAATGAATTCAAGCGAGGGTTTGATTAGCTTTTCCTCCAAAACAAAAATTAGCTTCTTATAGAATTACTAACTTGCAACAAAAATACCGCCCCAAACCCTAAAAAACAAACCCTAAGTACCCGTCTGTCCGCCGCCTTTGAAGGCTCGCCGGCGACTGGCGTGGTTCCACTGGTTGCCGGCGAGCCTTTCTTGTAGTGTGTAGAGGTCAGTAGTTGACGCCCCTGTCGTGCGTCACCCCATCCCCTCCCTTGTTCCCCTTCCCCAGTCGTGCGTCGCCCCCATCCTTCCCCCCGTCGCGTCTCCCCTCTCCCTCGCCGCCCAGTTCCCCCTGTTTGTCGTGTCCCCTCCCCCTCCCCCTCCCCTTCCCCCGTTCGTTGTTCGTTTTCCCTTCCCCCTCCCCTGGTTGTAGTCGTCGTCCACCACACCTTGTTCACCCTTTGCGTGCCGTAGCGTCCTCCCCTGTAGTTCGTTTTCACCTCCCCCTCCCCTGGTGGTCTTCATTTTAGAGTTAATTCCCCTCCCCGTACCCTTGCTTGAAGTTTAGGATTAGTTTCCCTTCCCCGATTCCCCGTTCCAATTTGAAGTCGTAAGTTCTAATTCCCCTCCCCGTTCCCCTGCTCGTCTTGAGCATTAGAGTCTAGTGTCCCCTTCCCCGTTCCCCACTAGTGTTAAATGTTGTCGGTTCGCCTGGCTTGCTAAGGACACAATCATTGGCCCGTGAAGATTTCATGCAGTTTCTGAAGATTCTGTGGTGTTGGTTTTGGTGTGGTATTATAGTTTGGATGTTTGTCTGCTTTATGTATCTTGTTTATGCTTTTTCTTTCCAGCTTAATTTAGGGTTATTCAGATCTAGGTATGCCTCCATAGGGGTTGAAGTACTGGGTAAGATAAGAGGTGGTTAGATCTTCTAGGTCCGAGATTGCGAGGTTGGATCTTCGAATCCGTGGATTGGGTGAATTTCTTCAATATAATTCACCCATAGTTCATGTGATGACCTTTGGGGTCATTACACCTAAAAAATGCATCTTGTGGGAGGCCCTCCAATTTAATTTGGAGCAAGTTATGACCTCCACTCATTTTGAGTTTCAGTCTTGCGAGACTCAACTCAAGTTACCCTTGCAAAAGGGTCAGAAGTTACCAAAGGAGGTGACTTCTTGGTTACTTTCATCAGTCGAATCCCAGGAAGGTGTTCATGTTCCAGGACCTTGGAATTGTGTGGCTAGTAGCCATTGGGGGCTACTAGCTGAGTCGCGACAATCTACTTCTGAAGATCATTTGGGTCAAAAGGTTCTCTCTCATATCAGAGCTGCTCCATCAAGACCTTCTTCCCAGACCCTCCTACCATCGCCCGAGATTAGTCTAAATTGGTCCGAATATGTAATAGTTTGTTTTTATTTCATTGTGTATGTAAGAGCAAATGAAGCTCCTCTAGTTTCATTTTGCTTTGTTTTACTGTTTGATTGTATTAGCATTAGGCTGTACTTCTGATTTTAATTAATGTAAGTTTTCCCCGTTGTCAAAAAAAAAAAAAAAAAAAAAACTAACTTGCAACCTAAAACAAATTTAGATAAATATTAATGAATCAAGCTCATTGATTAAGAATCCATTTAATCTGTCGAACCTTAATTGAATTCATTAAGGTACGTAATAACTAATAAGGTTCCATATGAAGCAATATACTCCAATAACGTCAGACCCCAACAGCCAACACAACCATGTGAAAAATACAGATACGCAAAAGATTATTGTTTGGACCCTATGTTAAAAATAACCATTGAACATATAATTGTTCTTGTTTCTTGTCTCTTTTCACCCTTTTCTGAACCTTATTTTGTCATGAAGCTAAGTGTGGAACACAAGTGAAGCTGGCAAAGCGATAGAACTTCGTAGTTGTGGACCATTCTTCTAAATATTTTCGCATGTGCAGGAATAGATGCATGGCCATGGGTTGGTCTTATGTGAGGTTAAACCCAATAATAATGCAAATCGAGGGTCATACTAATCCAAATTGAATGTTATGAATTATGATGTGGTAGGATTCATGATCACAAATCATGATCATAACTCATAAGTGACATACTACAGGTATTATTCTAATAGTTGATAGGTGTATCGGATATGTACAAGGTACCTATTTATTAATTATATGTTAATGATATATGACCAACCACTTATTCAATTTGCAGAAGAATTGCTTATACAACATATCAAATTCAACCTTGAGTAATATTTGAAGGCTAAAGCTAATTCAAAGTACTCCCTATAGTTTTTCAATTTATCCACTTTTTTAGGTACAGAGTTCTAAGAGAAATAGGTATGCGGATCATAGAAGGAAAGAGAAAAAATTAATTTATTGGCATATCATATTGAAGTTAATGTTGTGGGCCAAGATAGATAGAGTGAGAAGGTAAAGATAATAATAAACTATTGGTGGGACTATTCCAAAAATAGAAAAAGTGGGTAAACTAATAAAAGACAACCCAAAAAGAAAAGTGAATAAACTAATAACCAGAGAGGGTACATTTCAGGCTCTTTCATCTTACTACTCTCCAAGTAACATAGGTATCACATGTTAACTTTGTTAATAATTAAATAAATTTAATTTTTTAAAATTGAGGATCTATTAATTATTTAATAAGAGAATAGTTTTTTGAGGGATTAATAGGAGAATAATTTAATTGATCTACAATTAATCATTTCTAAAGGTTAGTTTGGTATATTATATGAAGCAAAAGGTGTCCTACTACATTTCCACATTCTCTTACTTTTCACTAAAAGTAATTAAAAATCATCAACTTTTTTTATGTCCCGTTTTTTTAACTGAAAGAAAATTTTCATTAATTGAAAGCCAAACACATCTACAATAAATATCAAAGAAAAACAAGATGTAATCAACAATATCAGATCAAATTCGTCTTCAAAGAAACTACAATGAACTATATCGAGCAATACAGAGCAGCCCCTCGTATTTGCTGAATCAAGCATGTATTGATGGGGAAGTCTATCATTCTGACATAGTTCGAGGAATAAAATTCGTGATTTATCCATGTTTACCACATTCGAATTTCCAATACCGTACCTTTATGTTGATGGTCTTGAATTTCAACCAATAGGAATAATTTCTCATAACATTTTTTAAATTTCACGGGGGAAGAGAATAAAAGCAAACTCCAAACTCCCATGAAAGGAGAGAAAGAACCCAAAAATTGACTAGAAAACTCTCAAAAAAAAAAGAGAATGGGGGATTATTAATAACAAAAGCAATAAAAACTAGAAGAATAAAGAAGAATTGGACCATCGAAAGGATGATGGCAGCCCCGAACTAGAAGAAAAGGATTATGGTTATTCAGGAGGAAGAGACAAGAGGGATGAGGAGGAGGCTAGGGTTTTTTTATGTCCTAGTTAATGGACTGATTTAAGTTACTAGCTGTTTTTTTTCGAGTTATTAGCTATGTTACTATTCCTTATTCACCAAAAAAAACTATTTTATGCTTTCATTGTAAATTATGTTTCGAGTTTGTATATGTATATTTTTAGCTCGTACTCCTACTAGTTGGAAAAAAAATTAATTAAGAACTTGCACTATCATCTTCATTATAATGTACGTGAATTTTAATTCAATGCTTGAATCTCTGCATTAAAATTGACATAGTACACCAGGACTTATCAATGGTGCCTATTATACCTATGTATAGTTACTAGGAGTTCCACCTCAAAGCTACAATTTCGAATAATTCAACCAACGGTGATTCTTAGAAGTGGGCCGGGATATCCTTATTATCCTTACTCCTTATCCCAAAGTTCTCTTCAAATGAACTAACATTAATCATATAACTTGTACACATAAGTACGAGCTTAGCTAGGTGTCTTTATTGTTTTGTTTTTATCTTGGGTCATATAATCAATCTTCCTAGGGATAGTTACCTTGTAAATGTTTCCCTAGTATATAAAGGGAACTAGGTTGGTAATAATGAACATAATAAACATAATACAAGAAAGGTGGAGCCGTCATTCCTGAGTAACCAATTTAACACCCGACCCATATAGAGTCGAGTCTATCGTCACCAATGCGCATCCAAGGCCAACAACTGTCCTCAATAACCAACACAAGTTCTTCCACCGCATTTTGTCTTCACTCATGCTTACTCTGAGAAACTTTCGTGGAGGTCACCCATCACTGGACTACTCCCAGCTAAGCACGCTTACCATAGAGTAACTAAGAAAATGAGCTCCTTAAAAGAAAGATGCATCTTGTGGAATAAGTAGCCTGCTAAATCACTTTAAACCAGTCATGAGGGGTATTACATACACCCCCACTCGAGGATAGCAACGTCTTCGTTGTGCCTTACGACTCCACATATTCGGCCACGACCCTTGGGTCCTCTCCGCCTGGAAACTAATTACATATTCGACCACATCCGACGATATAGCCCCATAATTCTCTCCCACTATGCGACTAATCTTGGATTAATTATCCACACAATCAGCATGTGGTAGCAGGGTTGCTCTGATACCATTTGTAACACCCGTCCCATACAGAGTTTAGTCTATCTTCACCAATGCGCATCCAGGGGTAACAATTGTCCTCAATAACCAACACGAGTTCTTATGGCGCATTTTGTCCTCACTCATGCGCACCCTGAGAAACTTCCCACGAGGTCACCATCCCTGATCAACTCCCAGCCAAGCACGCTTAACTATAGAGTTCTAAGGAAATGAACTCCCTAAAAGAAAATGCATCTTGTTAGAATAAGTAGCCTGCTGAATCTCTTTAAAGCAATTATGAGGGGTATTACAACCAGCCACACCATCATCTCATCCTCTTCACATGTGGCTGCTTACAACAGATTATTTCATTATTATCTCATCTTCATTTTTTCTTCATGGTATCAGAGCTTTGAGAGGTAAGTGAAATATCTGTTAAAGTATGCTGGTTTCATAGTGTAGAAGTTGTTCCAAGTTGTTATCTTTGTTAGTTATGCAAACTAAGTTAACAATATGTGAATGTCACAAACTTTGAATTGTGAACCTCTAAAAATCTACTACTCTCACTACGGCGGGAGGAGAAGTCACAAAGGCAACTATTGAGTGCAACATTACTCTGTACTTGCACCATTCTGATTACCAAATACCTTGAAGGTAGATCCACAATTGATAGGAACTGCAGATTACAAACCATGGAAGAGATCCATGGAAATATCTCTTGCAACCAAGAGAAAGCTTGGGTTTGTTACATGGTTAGAACTTGAAACCTCAACAACATGACTGAATCTATAAGAAGATCAGTTTTGTACATAAAATCAGCAAAAGAAATCCAGATGAGTTTGAAGAATAACTGTGAGCAATGAAAGCGGGAAGTATAGGCTGAACAAGAATACTTATGAAGTAAAACAAAATGAGAGGCTAGTGTCTAACATCGACCTGAGGGTGCTTTGGGAAGAGATAGAGTCAATGAATGACTATCCTCCAATCGCAAATGTAAACACTGAAATAACAACCTAGATTAAAGCAATTAACCAACAAAAGGAAGAACAAAATCTGTTCCAGTTCCTGAATGGCTTAGACCTTGGATATGGAGCTTTGAGAAGCCAAATCCTACTCATAAGTAACTGTCATCTGTTGAAAGTGTTGTGTCTATGGTTCAATAGGAAAAATCTCAAAATGAGGTGCATGCTGGGAAAAGAAAAATAAGAGAATGTAGGGATTACTCTCTACGGCAAAATTGAAAGCAAGCCATTTTATATTGTGTGCAAGAAGAACAACCACACTATTGAGAAATGTTGGTTCGAGATAGGGTTTCCCTATGAACGCAATAAAAACGAGCAAAATAAAAGAACTTTGAGAATACACAAGAAAATAGAGGCGAATATGGAAAAGGAAAGAATCAGGGAAACAATAGTGGTCAGAATCTCCAAAGAAAAATGTGTACAATGCATAAATGAATGTAGAGAGTGCTAAGCTAGCAACTGCTATATATTAATAGTTGCAAAACATGATGAAGCTGAATGGAAGCTGTAGCAAAGTGGTTGTTAAGCAATCTGATGACACTGATGAAGAGACAGATACTCACTTTGTAGTATGATATCCTGTCATTATGTGAAAAATATTGATAATGCTTGGATCATAGATTCAAGCGCATCAGATCACATGATAGCTAACTTGGAAAAGTTGCATAATGTGAGACACTTGATGCATAGGCCAAAAATTAATGCCTAATGGAGGTGTGGCTTATGTGACTCATATTGGCAATGGCTATCTCACTAATGGTTTGAGTTGTAAGATGTTTTATTTGTTCCTGAGTTCAAACAAAACTTGTTGTCAGTACAAAAATTGTGTGAAAGTGATGATTGTTCTATTTTGTTTCATAAATACTATCGTGTTACGCAAGACTGCACAACACAGAGAATTAAGGACATAGAAACTGCCATTGGTGGCATTTACTACCTACAAAATCAACCCTTTTGCAAGCCAAGACTCAAGACTTTTTACCAGCAAACACACAACTCATGAAAAAAACCTAAAAGTGGTTCTAGGAAGCCTAAGAGCATGCTTAATCATGAGTGAGAAAAGATATTGTGAGGGAAATCTTAATTTTTGGGTCCCTTAACCATGAGTAGAAATAACATTGTGGGATGAGTAGAGAAATTCGGATGGTTGGGTTTAGTGAATTGACGATCAGATGTGGGTTCCCCCAACCTATGTCAATTTAATTTTTTTTGCTCTTCCTCCAGTGAAAACAACGCCGTTTTGATTGAAGCTATGATAGAGCTCCAGCCAAAACGACGCGTTTTGACTAAAGGGAGAGCCAAAAACGACACGTTTTGACTAAAGAATAGCAAAAAGTAACACATTGCAGCTAGCAGCTAATACAAGTGTCAGCGCCAGTTGCAGTCCGCCACTTGTCATGCGTGGATTGGGGAGAATAATATAACCGTTGTTAAATACAAAGTAAAAAAACCAAAGGCTCTATTTTTTCGAGCTCTACAAATAGAGACCCATTTTGCAATATATTGGACACATTTAATTTTTTCCATCTTCACTAATTTCTTCTATTATTTCTTCTATTTTATTTCATTTCTCTACCTTTGCTCTTTGTTTAAAAAATACTATAATTATGGGTTCCAACAATCCTAATTAAGGAAGAAATCAAAACCAAAACCGCTCAAAAAACCAAATACCTAAACAACGAAATCACCCAAATACCTCTCAAATTCACTCAGATTATCGCCCCATCTCAGATAACTACGAATCAAATGGGTAAAAAATCTCAAAATCATTCTCCTCAATACGGTAATCTTAACATGAAGATCCATATTGAAATGTTAACCTTCCATCTCAATCAGATTATGATTACGAATTTTCTCAGTACTTAGATGAGTCATCTCCAAACCATGTGGTTGATGGTGATGATAAAGGTGGTCAATGCTAGGAAGATGATGATTATGAAGAGTTTGTTCAGCCAACTCAATCCTTTTTCACAATTATAGCATAGAAAAAAATACGTTTTTAGTGTAGCAAAAAGGCACTCATGGTCAAAACTCACTGTTGATTTGCATAATTGCATATCGAATTTATAGCACCTGTACTAGGACAAACAAGAAGTACATTATATGGACTAAATTGTTAATCCAATTCACCAATGTGATGGAAACAAGATTGGAAGTTGTTGTTCTATATTATCTGCAATGAGGAGAAGAGACTTATGAGTCATGAAAGCAACACGGTTGCTGGTTGTTTATGAAATCGCTCATTGTCTTCCATGAGAGATTGAGAGTAGGAGACTATGTTTAGTGAAAAGTCCTTACAATGCATGTAATTACACTGGTTAACTTATACACTATCTACTAGAAGTACAACTCTAATTTGAGTGTTTTATTATATATTTTACCCATACGTACATATATACTTCCACCGTTCTTTATTTATTGCTATTTTCCTTTATTTAGAAGTTTTATATTAATTGCTACATAGCCCTTTTTGGTAATATGTTATCTATATCTCTCTCTTCATCACATGGGTTCCTCTTCTTATCTATTTCTATCTATCTCTTATTCCTTAATTTGTGTATCTCCCTTAGCTACATGTAACGACTAATAAAGAACGCAATAAGTATATATGTATATATATATTATGTAATTGGATTTGTCTTAATATAATATATTTTTCAAAATGTTAATTTTTTTTTAATTTAACTAATTATAATTGAAGATATTTATTCTCAAAGTTATGCTTCGGAAATCGTGCATATCAACAACTTTTAGAATACGAGGTAAGTATTAAGTAAGCTCAAGAAAACAATGTAAGATTCGTGGAGCTAGAGGTGATCATAGGATGGGTCGGGATTTTGTCAAGAAATTGGTCCGTTTCGGATCAAGGTGGCGGGTTGGGCCTAGAATCAGGCTGCTTTTTTGTATCAAAATCCACTATTTCAGGCAGGTAATGTTGGATTTTTTCGGGTTGGGTCGGATTTTGATTTAAATTATCAGATTTGGGTTGTCAAAGACCTTTTTTGCTCAAAAGTTGGGTCAGACTGGTGCCGACTTAAAATGCAAGTCTTATTTTTTTTAACCCAAAACTTGAGTATTTCTCGGGTTCGGACCTAGTCAATGTTGATCAATTTAACTTGCAGCCAAAATCCCCTTAAAAAAAGAAAATGTCCTACCAAAAGGTAGGTTGGCTTTCAAAAGAAAACACTTTTATGGTTACCAAAACTCCCTAAAAGAAGGAAATAGTCCTATCCAAATTACTCTTATAGTTATTATTTCCAAACAATGACATATTGAAGCAAGCACAATGAGATTTACCAAATTAAACGCCAACTACCTAGATGCAAGCCTAAACAATTCATTAGATCTGTGACCAATATAAGGTACAAAATAAAGCCAAATGGCTTAAACCTTGGATCTTGACTAAGCATAAAAATAACGTCCTCAATGTGTTATTTTACTACACGTACAATTGCTTACGTTAGTAGAATCATCCCATGCACAAGTATATAAATAGGCCCCAAGGATTCTCACCTAGCTGTAACACTCAACGTTACATGTACACTAATGTTTAAGAGAGAGCTAAGCTTATTAAATCTATATTAATCTCAAAAAATGGCGTTTCTCTTCTTCACTTATAGTAAGTTCTTGGTAATACCAATTTTGCTCTTAAATGTATTAATTAGCTCTGTTAAGAGTAGTACTTGGAATTCTGTTGAGCATCATAGATTAGGGGAAGCTCCTTCAATCCCAAAATTGGATCAAGATTTGTTGGAATTTCCATTGAATTTGGAATATTTAGAAGCTGAGTTTTTCTTGTGGGGTTCTAGTGGAAGTGGGTTGGACAAAATTGCCCCTAATCTTGCCCAAGGAGGTCCTCCTCCAATTGGGGTTAGAAAAGCACTTCTTGACCCTTTCACTAACGATGTTATCTACCAATTTGCCCTCCAAGAAGTTGGTCATTTGAGGTTAGTTTTGTTAGGTTTACTCCATATTTGATATTATTATCATGAAACTGGTTGAATTATAATCTGAAATATCGGTTTTATGTTCAAAATATTATGAAGTATTTCCTCCAAAAAAAAAATCTAAAATAAGAATAAAAGCGACAAGATTCTTTATCATTAGTGTTATTATTACTATTACTATAATTGTCATTTAGGAGATTTACAGTCTCTACATTTCTTTTTAAATATCTATAATAGTATATTTGTAAAAATTAAAAAGTTTAAAACGACCATTGACAAATCTAAAAAATTCTACCGGCGATATTTTTTCGTATGTGATGGTGAGAACTGTTGGTTAAATTTTGACTCTATGATCAAAATTCTACATAGTATTAGAATATATAAGTAGATGGATGGAATTCTTTTTTTGGAAAAAAGGTGTACTCAAGTTTTGAATTTTTTCTATTTTTCGGTTCGATCAATCTCAATCCTCGTATCTGCGTGTTGATTCATCTTTTTAGATGATTAGTTGGGCTTAGTAGCTCAATTTTTTTTGCTAAATGTAATAATTTCTTTCTATATATGCAGGGCAATCAAGGAAACGGTGAAAGGATTTCCAAGACCAACTTTGAACCTAAGTAGCTCAGCTTTTGCTAATGTGATGAACTCTGCATTTGAACGTCCACTATATCCCCCTTTTGACCCTTATATTAGTCCAATTAATTACTTACTTGCCTCTTATTTGATCCCCTATGTTGGCCTTACTGGTTACGTGGGTGCCAATGCGCAACTTACATCCTCAGATGCCAAATCGGTATACATCTTTCTCTTCCTTAATTTACTGCTGAATTATATATTTTCACTATTTTGTTAGTCTCTCTAATTTTTTTATAATAATAATGAAATATACTAATGGATATACTTTATCTTCCTTTGTATATATAAATGGTCAAACTATATTTTTTTTTTTGTAGTTATCCATTAAAAGTACTCCCTATGTTTTTTTCATTTACAAACTTTTTACTTTGGCATTCATATATTTCACACTATCATCACTTGTTATTGATACAAAAGAAAAAACGTATTCATGTGTGATCTTGTTTGATTTGTCTCCATATGTTTTTTATACAACTTGTGATCTTGTTTGAATTGTGATTGATACAAAAGATATTAATGGCCTAGGTTTAGTGTGGCCAAATGTGAAAGTCAAACTATATATGTAGATTAAGAAGAAGAAAAGGGATTAATGTGTAAATATTCAAATAATTTAAATTACTAAATTTAGAAAGTAATTTTATATGATCCATGCTTTAAACTCATCTTAATATGCATGCCATATATTCTAGACTTATGTTTTTTTTCAATTGAATTATTATGTTGAACTATATTTATGATACGCATTTAGTTTTTTTTTTTTTTAAAGAAAAAATTCATTAATTGAAGGCCAAACGGCATCTACAATAGGTATTAAAGAAAAACAAGATACAATTAAACAAGGCTAAATCAAATTCGTCTTCGAAGGAACTACAATGAACCAGATCGAGCAATACAATAAGGCCCCCTTGTATTTGCTTTGAATCAAACAACTATTGATGAGGAAGTCTATCATTCTCGATGTAGTTTGGGAAGAACATTCTTGACCGAGTCATGTTGACCGCATCCGAGATTCTAATACCTTCATGTTGAGTCTCGAACTTCAACCAATGAGAACAATTTCTCAAACCTAAAAACAAAAAAACCATACTCACAACTCCCATAGGAAGAAGGAGATTTCCAAAACAGTTGCTAAAAACCCCATAACAAGGTTTGAAAAGATCTCATAAAGAGAGACTAATTATTAAACAAAACAAGAAAATGAATTAAAAACTGAAAATAAAAGGGCTTACCAATGGATGAAATCATCCATGGCAGCCCCTAACTGATGAAGAAGGGGTAGGGGAGGCTAGGGTTTGAGAGAGAAAGAGATAGAGGGGAGGCTTTTGAAAGCGTTATACGCATTTAGTTAGTGCAACTTATTCAGTTAACTTAATTGCATTTAATTAACTTATTGAAATTTATCTAAAACTTATTCAACTTATTAATTACTTGAAAGTTACTTTTTATTAAAGTGAAGAGAATGTACCCTTGAATCAGCTAAGTATATTTCTTATTCTTACACTCAAAATTAGTGTTATTCTACAAGTGATGCTAATATATATATGCATAATGAGTATGCTTTCCCCCTTTCTTCCCCTCAAAAACCAGCTAGTAGCAGCACTATTGGCAGTGGAGTCAGGCCAAGATGCAGTGATCCGAACAATGCTCTACCAACGGCGGCTTCAATGGGTGCCACCTTACAGAATAACTGTACAAGAGTTTACGAATCGAATTTCGGAGCTAAGGAACAAGCTTGGGAACACAGGCTCAAAGGACGAAGGCTTATTTGTAGAACCAGCAAGAGGTGCAGAAGGCAAAGTAAGTGGCAATATACTTGCTGGGGACAAAAACTCTATAGGGTACCCTAGAACTCCAGAAGAGATTTTGAGAATTGTGTATTCAAGTGGAGATGAGAAGAAGGTTGGTGGATTTTATCCTAAAGGTGCTGATGGATCCATAGCTCAATCTTATCTTTGAACCAAAAACAAAAGAGTGGTGCTTAATTTCAATATGGTAGTTTGAGAGTTAGATTTCAAAGATGTTAAGAGACTTTTTTATGTTGTTTTGTTAGGTGTTTAGTTTAGAGTTTTAACTAGAGAAATAATTGTGTTTTAAAAGGAGCTTTTTTTTATTTACTGTTGTGCATGTGCATGTTAAGTTTTGATGATGAAAAATAATATAATATGGTATAGTATGAAAGTTTGTGACAGATGGTTGAGAAAGGAATAATAAATGAAGACTTTGAAGAAGTGAAGAATCAAGATTGAAGTTCAAGTTTATATTGAATTCCAAGTTTAGTTACTATATGCAAAATGTAATATGCTAGAACTCGATGATATATTATGTGCCAAATAAAGAAATATAAAATTAGAATAATTATTATTTTCTTAGAGTTAAGGGAATAAATAATTATGTTAATTTTATATATCTATATAAAAAGGAAGTTTAGTTTTAAAATAAAAAAGAATTTTATAAAAACTGATTTTGATAAAACGTTTTGTATATAAAAGATAAAAGTTGTTTTTCGAAAAAAAAAATCATAAAACGTTTTTAAAGAATTTTGATAAGAAGGAGAAAAACTGTTTTTTCAATATGATAAAGTTTGTTTAATAAAAAACTGATTTAAGAGTTTATCTAGTTAATATAAGATATGGAGAAATCCTTATCCTATTAGGAAAAGGAAAATCAGTTTTTTATAAAAGATAAAATTGGTTTTTAAATAGGAAAAGAATTTTATCCCTTTATTTTAGGAATAAAAATTGTTCAAAGATAATATATCTTGGAGAAGGATTGTTATTCAGTTCACCAAGATATATAAGGGATTGCAACTCAGTTTTATAACTCACGTTTTCAGAGAGAGAAAATCGGAGATATTAAGAGCTGAAAACAGTTTCCTAAGGCACAGAGTATAGCACAGAGTTCTAGTCAGATTAGGAAACTAAACAACGTTTGTAATTGTCCTCTATTTGCTTGAATAAGAAGCACGTCGTTGAGGAATCTTTCTTTCTGTAATTCTTATATTATAGGAGAGTAGCAACACTTAGGGTTAAGTGTTGGGGAGCACTACTAGAGTTAGTAGTGGGGGAATCGAATTGTATCGAGAGTTTGGTATTTTACGATTCAAATAATAAAAGAGAAGTTTGTGTGTGGACGTAGATCTCAGAGGTGAGATTGAACCACGTTAAATTCCCGTGTCTTATTGTTTGGTTTAAGGATTTTATTATTTGATTTCATTGTTTTATTGTTTGATACAATTTCGTTCGAGCAAAAACGTTAATCGGAGATTTTACGAGTGAATAACACAGTGCACGGCACTGTGCCATAAGAGTGTTTTTGCGAAAATCGATCAGTTTTAGCCAATCAATTCAACCCCGCCCTTCTTGAGTGTCACCTTGTGTTCCAACAAGTGGTATCAGAGCAGGTTATTCTCGAAAGGCTCATCCCTAGAGAATACACATCATGAATATGCAAGATGACTCTCGAGATAGACACACCAAGTGCCCGATTTTCAACGGAAAAGACTACGGATGGTGGAAAGCTAGGATGAGGATTTACATCCAAGGATCGGATTATGAATGCTGGAAAGTTATTAGAAAAGGACCAATCCTTATCCAAGGAAAAGATGCTGAAGGAAAGATGGTCGACAAGGATGAAGATGACTACGATTCGGTCGACTATGCAAAAGCCGAAAAGAACTACAAAGCAATGAGTATTCTCCAATATGGAATTGGACCTGATGAATACTCAAGGATCTCGGCTTGTACTACAGCAAAAGAAATATGGGACACACTGGAGTTGGCCCACGAAGGTACGAATGAGGTAAAACAATCTAGAATAGATTTGCTTGTCCAACAATATGAATTGTTTACTATGAATAATGACGAATCTATTAAAGAGATGTTCACTAGATTTACACTAATCACTAATGAATTACGTTCTCTAGGCAAAACATATACTTCTGAAGATTTAGTGAGAAAGGTGTTAAGAAGTTTAACAAATCGATGGCTCCCAAAAATAACCGCTATTCAAGAAGCTAAAGATTTGAGTAAACTTTCACTAGAACAACTTATTGGATCATTAATGACTCATGAACTTGTCTTAGATTCTAAAACTAATGAACCAAAAAGTAAAGGTATAGCCTTGAGAACTGAATTGGAAATTGAAAATAGTGATAGTAGTGATGATATTGATTCTCTTACTAAGAGATTTAAAAATTTTCTCAAAAAGAACAAAAATAACAATCCTAGAAAAGATGAAAATTTCAAAGGTAAGAGCACTACTTCTAACTTTAAGAAAAGTGCTACTAATTCGGGTTGTTTCAAGTGTGGAGAGTTAAATCACGGGATTAAAGAATGTCCCCTATGGGATGATGAAAAGCCCAAGGAAAAACGGGAGCAATCCAAGAAAGAATTCAAGAGAGCAATGATAGCCGCCGTTTGGGGAGATACGGATTCCGATGAAGAACAGTCGAGGCACAAGTGCCATGAAGAAAAATTATGTCCGAATGCTGTACGACAATACGAGAGAAGGGCACGGTGCCGGGACGACTCTCACTTGTGTCTAATGGCGAAAAGTTCAAACTCCCAAGATGAAACTGAAGACAGTGAGGTAAGTCTTCTTTCTCTAAAACCTTCAATACATCGTCTTTCAAAAAACCAACTTGTTACTTTGCTTGGAAATATCATTGATGATTGTCAAGAGATGAATGATGATTTTTCAATCATGAAAAAGGAAGTAAAAAATTTAACTAAGCAAAAGATTGGGTTGGAATTGGAATATAAGGATTTATTAAAGGACTCGTAAAGAACCGATGAAAAAGAATGATGAACTGGAAAAAACCGTCGAAGAAATAAATGTTGAGTTAAGTGCCTTAAGGTACGAAAAGTCCCTCACAAAAGAAATCGTTGATAACACCGTGCCGTACACCGAGCTAGAAGCAAAAAATTCGAATCTTGAAAAACAAATTGAATCTTTAAAACTTGAGTTAATTAAAGTGAAAGAGTCTAGACAAAGATCCAAAATTGTTCCACTTATGCTACCTCATGATGCTAAGTTAAGTGACGAACTTGATAAAGCTAAAAGAGATTTGGAAATTTCAAGAAAAAGAAATAGCGATCTAAACACTTCGTGGAATTCTTAGAATCACAATTGACTATTGCTCGGAAAATGTATGAAAAATGGTTAGATGGTCAAAAGGCCCTAGACTATATTTCCAAGTACAACTAGCAATCGAAACAGAATTGGTTTAGGATATACAGACCGGAGGCACGGTGTAAAGGCACAAGTGCCAAAAATTTTGAAAGAGACTTTCGTAGAAGAAAATATGTTGATTTACCCGAGTATTTGATTTGCAACTTCGTGGAAAGAATGGACACCTTATGGAGAACTCGTAACATTAAGAAAAAGAGTGTTGCAAAAAATGTTAAGTATGTAAATCAAATGCAGGTTAGAAAAGACTTGTTAGAGGCTCAACGAAAGAAAAAGGGACCCAAACAAATTTGGGTTCCTAAAACTAACAAGTGATCTTTTTGCAGGCGAATGTGAGAGGAAGTAGCCTATGGTATCTAGACAATGGCTGCTTATGACATATGACTAGTGATAAATCTCAATTCCTCTCACTAGTAGCCTACCATGGAGGGTGTGTTACATTTGGCGATAACAAAAAGGGATAAATATTTGGTATTTGAAACGTCGGCAAATCCCTAACACACTCCATAGAGAATGTGATGTTGGTAAGTGGTTTAAAAAAAAAAAAATTGTTAAGCATATCCCAATTGTGTGATCAAGGTAATTATGTTGAAATTCATGCATGAATATTTTACAAGATAATTTGTGGCTTTGGGATTAATTTCTAGAAATTGGTTGAGTATTATGCTTGTTGTCCTCCTTTAAATATGTTAATTGGAGTAGGATTGCATGTCTTCTTGAAACATTGTGAGTAAAGGTCTACTTGATATAAAGAAGGACTCGTAATGGTCTAATGATGCTGTCCTAATGTCATGATCCTAAGTTGCCGAACTAATAAGCTATATGATCCTAAGTTGCTGAATTTTTGAGCTATGAAATGCATATACTTTCTCCTATAGCAAGCTTGAAATTTAGCCCAATATTCTGATTTTCTATTCACGAGTTTGATATTTGTGCCTCATTATTTCTTTCTTTCATATGTCCCACCTTATCTTTAATTCTCTATTATTATCCTTCTTTTCCCCACCCATTGCTCCAAAGTTCAACAATTGCTTTTAATCTTGATTCATGATAATCTATGGGGAAACATTTTGATAATTTGATGGAAGAAAAAGACGCATCAGTTAAGGGGGAACATGAAAAGGTTGGAATGAAACTCAAATACATGAAAGAATGAACAGTACTGATTTACACTGTGCAAGGCACAGTGTCAGGAGATGTATCAAAAAGACAATGAGGTCCGAATTAAGTTATTATCTTTGATCTCTTATTGGTTGACTCTAGTTATATTGTATGGTCCGCTTCTCCTTCATAAAAAAAAAAAAAAAAAAAAAAAAAAAAAAAGAAAAGAAAAGAAAAGGAGAGTAAGACATTTATTTTAGATAAGTCCTAGAGTTCAATTCAAATGTGAAGAATTATCAAAGCTTTGAAGATCATCATTTTCGATTCCAGTATATCCGAAGATTAGTTATATTTGAAAGGGAATAGATTGTTCAGTGGCACAGTGCCACACACAGTGCCACAGTGAAGAAAGTCTTATGATGTTTATTTGCGGAAGTTGAAAATATGAAAAAAGGGTTTAAGCACTTGTTGAGTCAATTGCCATTTCAAATCTTCAAGCTTGCATTACCTACATTCATCTTACATTCTTAGCCATCAACCATGATCCTTCGTGATTATTTCTTGCTTCATAAATTCGGATTGTGAGTTGGGTTATATTTTTGCTTAATGACTTCGGATTGTGAGTTGGATTATGACATAGCACCAAAGCATCCTTAGTATTTATTGCTTGAGCTACTTAATTTATTTTGCTGACTATATCTCACTTTGTCTCGCTAAACATGTTGATGCTCTCCTTTTTGATAATGTCAAAAGGGGGAAGATGGGTATAATACTTAGACTAATGAATAATTGGTTATCTTGGTTACCATGTTACTTGTGAATGATCTTATGCTATTTTCCCTTATGTTATTAATGGTGCATATTTTGAGGGGGAAAAAGTGATTACTTAATAATATTATACTTAGTGTTTGTCATCATCAAAAAGGGGGAATTTGTTGTGCATGTGCATGTTAAGTTTTGATGATGAAAAATAATATAATATGGTATAGTATGAAAGTTTGTGACAGATGGTTGAGAAAGGAATAATAAATGAAGACTTTGAAGAAGTGAAGAATCAAGATTGAAGTCCAAGTTTATATTGAATTCCAAGTTTAGTTACTATATGCAAAATGTAATATGCTAGAACTCGATGATATATTATGTGCCAAATAAAGAAATATAAAATTAGAATAATTATTATTTTCTTAGAGTTAAGGGAATAAATAATTATGTTAATTTTATATATCTATATAAAAAGGAAGTTTAGTTTTAAAATAAAAAAGAATTTTATAAAAACTGATTTTGATAAAACGTTTTGTATATAAAAGATAAAAGTTGTTTTTCGAAAAAAAAAATCATAAAACGTTTTTAAAGAATTTTGATAAGAAGGAGAAAAACTGTTTTTTCAATATGATAAAGTTTGTTTAATAAAAAAACTGATTTAAGAGTTTATCTAGTTAATATAAGATATGGAGAAATCCTTATCCTATTAGGAAAAGGAAAATCAGTTTTTTATAAAAGATAAAATTGGTTTTTAAATAGGAAAAGAATTTTATCCCTTTATTTTAGGAATAAAAATTGTTCAAAGATAATATATCTTGGAGAAGGATTGTTATTCAGTTCACCAAGATATATAAGGGATTGCAACTCGGTTTATAACTCACGTTTTCAGAGAGAGAAAATCGGAGATATTAAGAGCTGAAAACAGTTTCCTAAGGCACGAGTATAGCACGAGTTCTAGTCGATTAGGAAACTAAACAACGTTTGTAATTGTCCTCTATTTGCTTGAATAAGAAGCACGTCGTTGAGGAATCTTTCTTTCGTAATTCTTATATTATAGGAGAGTAGCAACACTTAGGGTTAAGTGTTGGGGAGCACTACTAGAGTTAGTAGTGGGGGAATCGAATTGTATCGAGAGTTTGGTATTTTACGATTCAAATAATAAAAGAGAAGTTTGTGTGTGGACGTAGATCTCAGAGGTGAGATTGAACCACGTTAAATTCCTGTGTCTTATTGTTTGGTTTAAGGATTTTATTATTTGATTTCATTGTTTTATTGTTTGATACAATTTCGTTCGAGCAAAAACGTTAATCGGAGATTTTACGAGTGAATAACACAGTGCACGGCACTGTGCCATAAGAGTGTTTTTGCGAAAATCGATCAGTTTTAGCCAATCAATTCAACCCCGCCCTTCTTGAGTGTCACCTTGTGTTCCAACATTTACCATAAGGTTTTAGGTGAGTATTATAAGTATGATCTTTTGACATCATTGACAACTTGACAATTAGAAATATAGAAGAAAATTTTCTTTTTTGAGACAACAAAATAAGTAATTTCTTGCCTGTATTCGCGGTTTCACTTTTATCTCTCCAAAATAGTGTCTTACAATTAATATTGCTAATAATTATAATAAGTAAAATATTACAACAACAACAATATAAATACTAATAATTTCATAGAACAAGAATAATTTTATTTTCAAAGGGAAAAAGTGAGTAATTTCTCTTATATATGTACATTTGATTCGCTTTTCATCTTTCCACATGATATTAAAGTTCTCACTAAAAAGAAGCTTAGAGTCCATGCAATTTACAGAAAAGAAATAATCAAACATTGTTCTAATTTTATCACTCGTGGTCTTAAAGTTGACAATTTGCCCTTCCTCTCTCTCATTAGCTCCTCTCTATAATTAATTAACATTTTACTATGAAATGAAAATGGTGATGTAAATATTAGTTTAATGGTATAGAAACCAAATAAAGAAAATCATGTAGCATCCAGAGGCATACTAAAAAGAATATTATAATTGCGAAAAATTTGCAAGTGTACCATACGTACTATATATTTTTTTTAAAAAAAATTGGTAAGATAAATTACATTAACGCCCTCTCACAGGACACCTAAATACAACCTAACGCAAAACCCCCCAAACCCCCTTGATGAAAATCGAACCCACAACATGTGGGTGGAAGATGAAATGGCTTACCACCCTTCCACACCCTCATTCTCATATGTACTATATATATGAAGGTATATCAAATGAATGTACAAGCATAAAGAAAAAGAAAAAACATACGGATTGAAAGAAAAGCATAATGGGATATATGTGAGAAATTTATTAGGGTATCTTATATTACATTATACTAGTAATTTATGCACGCGATGCGTGTTTGAATTTAAAGTTTTGTGCGTTAGTTTTTAAATCTAAAGTTTACTTAATAATTTTTCATAGGGTTACAACATATCATATCACCGATTCACCCCTTTCCTCTATATTAAAGAGTTATGCACGTAATACATATGTCAACTTGTTCATAAACAACACATACATTTTCATGATCTTTAGGCTGTAATTAAAAAAACAACGATTTCGTACATGACAATGTTCAGAGGGATTAAATGCAATATGTACAGAGCAATAAATTGCCAATTTTTAGACTGTATTTCGACTTCAAATTGTTTGATAGTTGTCAGATACCCGATTTGCACAAAGTTGAACGAACTTGTTATACGGATGGCGAATTATCAATCTATGTTATGTAAGAATTTATGTAATTCAGTTTTTAAGTAAAATAATGGTGTTTGTATTGTATGGAATAATATTTTTGAATTGTAGTTTCAAGGTTTTATTCCCCTTCATATAACAACTTTCCTCGTTATTCAAAGATTTGGAATCAATGTTAAATGAAATATTTTTTTGAAACCTGTATTGATTGACAATTATGTCAAATAGATTGACTTATTGAATACGACAGATTTTTTTCTTTTAAATTTATTAATTACATAATTTATTGTGTGAGTAAGGGTAGGGGGTCATTTCATATGGACACCATTTACTTTCCCCTTCGCTTATATAATAGAGATTTGTGAAGGTGTAATGAAGTGAACATGTAGATGTATGACATGATATGCATGTATCACAAAAAAAATGAAGGTATAATGAAAACAACATACAATTGTGTTGAATGAACATGCTTATAAAATTACTTTAAAAAAACATGTAAATAAAAACGTGAACATAATTTATGAACATGATCGTTATGAAACTAAGTTATGCTAAAATGAATTTAGAAGCGTCGCATAATTAAAGAACATATAAGTATAGTGGAAAAACATATAAGCCCGTTATAATTTAAATTTATAGATGTACTCCCTTAGTTTCTTTTTAATCTACCTACTTTTTTTTTGGTCTGTTTCTTTTAAATCTACACACTGTTGCTTTTCCTATTTTTGGTAAATGTTTCATCTATTTTCTCCTCTTTTTCCACCCATGTCATCCACTTTTTAATATTTTAACCCACTTTTTATTTTTTCTCTCTCACTTTTTAGTTTATCTCTCCACCTTTTCAGTTTATCTCTCATACTTTTGTACTTTCTGTTGGAACATTTATAGGGTAATGGGTTTTGTTAGCTCATATGAGTATATACTAGAAGAGGAGGAGGTCTAGTATGTTGAGATTAGAATGCGCAAAATCACGTGGATTAAATCAAGCAAGACAGAGGGCTGGTCACGAGTCGCGACATTCGTCGCGGGTCGCGACCAGGATGCCGTCGCGGGTCGCGATCAGCGCCCTTTCGCGACTCGCGATCTGTATCGCGGGTCGCGACGTGTATTCTGTCTTGGGGCGTGAAATTTTGCGTGGACGGTTTATAACCGTTGTAATGCATTTGTGATCCGTTTTAAGATGATTAAGTACTCTTAATCAGGGGATTAAAGAGGGATGAATGCTGTAACAGCTCTAATCAAGAGGGAATATGTAATATTACCCTTGTTATTCATATGAGGAGAGAGAGAAAAATCAGTTTTTTAGATTCTAATCTTCTTGCTTTGCTTGAGAGAAAACTTGCTACTTTCTCTTGAGTGTTCTTCACAAACATCAAACACAAAGTTCTTGTTGATTCACTTAGAAGATCATCTAGTGAATTGTTTTCTCCATTGTATCTCATTAGTTATTTCGTGTTAACCCGGTGATCCTAGAGGGGCGAAATTAAACTAATAGGAAAGCGTAGTTTCCGTGCCTTGGAGTGGATATCCGGTTCCCTTTGTTTGTTCTCTCATCTAACAATCTATTAGTTTAATTTCCTTTCATTTCGGATATGGCTCAATCACTCAAGGACATGACTATGAACTTCCAAAAGTTGGATAAGTTTGAGGGGGTGGGTTATCGAAGATGGCAAAAGAAGATGCACTTCTTGTTGACAACTTTGAATGTGGCGTATGTTCTATCAACACCCATGCCACCATTCCCGAAAGATGGAGAGGAAGAGTCCGTGGAGACTACAAGGAAGAGGACAAAGTGGGAGAATGATGACTACATTTGCCGGGGTCACATCCTCAACTCTCTTACCGACCCTTTGTTCGATCTCTATCAAAATGTGGAGAGTGCAAAGGAACTTTGGGATACTCTTGAGGCCAAGTATATTTCGAAGATGCTTCAAGTAAGAAATTTCTTGTTAGTAATTTTAATTCATTTAAAATGACTAATGATCGGCCTATTATAGAGCAATTTCATGAAGTTCATCATATTTTGAACCAAATTAGATCACATGGTATGGTAATGGATGAGGCTATTGCCGTAGCCTCAATCATTGATAAATTACCAAATTCTTGGAAAGAAACTAAGCATTCCTTGAAACATAGGAAGGAAGATATTTCCATGGAGCAATTAGGAACTCATCTTCGTATTGAAGAGGGTATCCGGGCTCAAGATGGGGTTAAGGATACTACTCCTAGTATTCCTAAGTCTACCGTGAATATGGTAGAAGTTGGTGGGTCTAGTGGGACCAAGAAATCCAACAATAACAACTCTAAAACCAACTTTGCAAACAAGAAGAGGAAGACCCTCACTTGTTGGGTATGCAATGGACCTCATCTCAAGAGGGATTGTCCTTCTAAGAAGAAGAAGACAAAAAATGGACAACCTAGTGTTGTTCAAAACCAAGGTAAAATTGCACATGAACATGTAATTGAAGAAATGAATTTTGTGGCTATGATTTCGAAATTATGTTTGTGCGGGTGATGATTCTTGGTGGATAGATTCGGGGGCCTCTAGACATGTGTGCAATAATAAGCACTTCTTCAAGTCTTTGGAAGAATTGGATGATGGTCCAATCTTGTATATGGGGAATGATTCTACGGTAAAGGCCAAGGGTATAGGCCAAGTAGAATTGTTGTTAACCTCGGGAAAGACTTTAACTCTCCGGGATGTTGTTTATGTACCGGAAGTTAGGAAGAATCTTGTGTCGGGGGGTCTTTTGAATAAATTTGGTTTTAAAGTTGTATTTGAATCGGATAAGTTTATAGTTTCCAAGGGTGGTATTTTTGTTGGACAAGGATTTTATTGTAATGGAATGTTTAAATTTAGTATTAATAATGAAATTGATACTAGTTCTATTTACATGCTTGATGTTTCTTCTCTATGGCACAATCGTTTATGTCATGTAAACTATCGTAGATTATATGACATGTCTAAGCTAGGTTTAATACCTTCTTTTGATTTAAAGTTAGAGAAGTGTAAGACATGCATGCTAAATAAGATTACAAAAAATCCTTATCCTAGTGTGACTAGACAAACGGTATTGCTTGAATTGGTGCATAGTGACTTGTGTGATTTTCATAGTTCACCTTCTTTGGGAAATAAAAAATATATTGTAACTTTTATTGATGATTATTCAAGGTTTTGTTACATATATTTATTATTTACTAAAGATGAAGCACTAGAAAAGTTTAAGATTTTTAAGACCGAAGTGGAACTTCAACTTAATGGAAAAGTTAAAAGACTTCGGACGGATAGGGGTGGTGAATACTATAATCCTAGCTATTTTAGTTCCATTGGTGTAATTCATGAAACAACCGCTCCATACTCACCTCAAAGTAATGGTATAGCGGAAAGGAAAAATAGGGTTCTAAAAGAAATGGTTAACACCATGCTTTCTAATTCGGGTCTAAATGACGGTTTTTGGGGTGATGCAATTTTAACTGCATGTTATATATTAAATCGAGTTCCTAATAAAAGGAATAAGACTACCCCTTATGAACTTTGGTGTAACAAAAAGCCTAATCTCAATTACCTTAAGGTATGGGGTTGTAGGGCAATTGTCAAATTGACGGAACCTAAAAGGAAAACTTTAGGTGAAAAAGGAATTGATTGCATTTTTATAGGCTATGCGGTACATAGCAAAGCCTATAGGTTTTATGTCATTGAGCCAAATGATGTTGTCTCTATCCATTCTGTGATAGAGTCAGAGGATGCAATATTTGATGAGACTAGATTCTCATCGATTACAAGACCAAAGGACATGATACCTAGTACTAGTTCCAATGTTGTGGATGACATTAACAATGATCATGATACTACAACACCGGAAATTAGGAAAAGTAAAAGAATTAGAAAAGAGAAATCTTTTGGACCGGATTTTCAACTATATTTAGTTGAAGGGTCAATGGAGTCTATTGTGACTCAATTTTCATATTGTTACAATATGGAGGAGGATCCTAGGACCTTTGATGAGGCTATGAAGTCTCATGATTACGCTTTACGGAAAGAGGCGAGTGAATGATGAAATGGATTCAATAATGGGAAATTATACTTGGATTTTAGCTAATTTACCCCCGGATGCAAACCTTTAGGTTGTAAGTGGATTTTCGTAAGGAAAAGGAAGATCGATGGAACCATACTAAAACATAAGGCCCGGTTAGTGGTCCAAGGTTTTAGGCAAAGATATGGTATCGATTATTTTGACACTTATGCTCCGGTTGCTAGAATAGCTACCATTAGACTTTTGATAGCATTAGCTGCGATTCATGGTCTAGTAATTCACCAAATGGATGTTAAAACTGCTTTCCTTAATGGTGAATTGGAGGAGGAAGTGTACATGAATCAACTTTGAAGGTTTTGTGGTTAAAGGTCAAGAGACTAAGGTTTGCAAATTAGTTCGATCTTTGTATGGTCTTAAACAAGCACCTAAGCAATGGCATCAAAAATTTGATGAGGTCATTTTGTCTAGTGGGTTCAAAATAAATCAGTCCGATAAGTGTGTATATAGTAAATTTGATAATAACGGTAATGGAGTTATAATTTGCTTATATGTTGATGATATGCTCATCTTTGGGACCGATTTGGAACAAGTGGAAAAAACCAAAGTCTTTCTCTCTTCTAGCTTCTCCATGAAAGATTTGGGTGAAGCGGATGTTATTCTAGGTATTAGAATAATGAGAGGTAAAGGGTCAATTTCTTTATCACAATCTCATTATATTGAGAAAGTGATTAAGAGGTTTAATGAATCGAATTCGACTCATTTTGCTACTCCTATGGATCCTAGTGTTCACTTGGTTCCGAGTAGTGGTACTCCTATTTCTCAATTGGAGTATGCAAGCTTAATTGGAAGCTTGATGTATGCTATGACTAGCACTCGACCGGATATAGCTTTTGCTATTGGTAAACTCAGTAGGTATACTAGTAATCCTAGTATGTTGCATTGGCAAGCATTGAGAAGAGTGTTAAGGTATTTGAATAAAACCTTGGATTATGTCATAACTTACAAAGGAGAACCTTCTATTCTAGAAGGTTACTCGGATGCTAGTTGGATTTCCAACAAGGAAGATTATTCATCCACAAGTGGATGGGTGTTTCTTCTTGGAGGAGGTGCTATTTCATGGGCATCCAAGAAGCAAACATGTATAACGGATTCCACTATGGCATCGGAATTCATTGCATTGGCATCTTGTTGCCAAGAAGCGGAATGGCTAAGGAATGTGTTGAGTGAGGTTGACTTGTGGGTCAAACCTATGTCACCTCTTGCTATTCATTGTGATAGTGCATCAACCATAGCTAAAGCTTATAGTGAAGTCTACAATGGCAAGTCAAGGCACATTGGAGTTAGACATAGCTATGTGCGTGAAATGATAAGGAATAGTTGTATAACTATTAATTTTGTTCGGTCTAGTTTGAACTTGGCGGATACGTTTACTAAACCGTTGTCAAGGGAACTAGTGAACAAAATGAATAAAGGGATGGGTCTTAAGCCTATTGAACAACCTATGGTGAAGGAAAACTCAATTTGATGTCTAATACAACATTAGATCTCAAATTCAATGAGAAAAGTACTTCTCTAGAAGGTTGGGAGCACTTGTTTAACACATCCCGAGGTTAGTGCTTGTTACTACAATGTTAAGAGGTTGAATTTATTTCTTAATAAATCTTTGATAAGTGCTCAATTGTAGGAGCATGTTCGTAAAGATTTACCTATATAAGCTAGAGGTTTGGCCGCTTCACCAAGTCTAAGGCTTGACTTGGAACGCTTATGAATGGATATGGACACCAAGGCTTCATAGGTGTCGGAGGTTAAGAATTATGTTTTATGCTTATGTGTATTAGTATCTTCAATGATTTGTGGTGGTTATATGATTCAAAGCTTTGTCTATCATTATGATCGAAATTGTTGTAAAGTTACTTTTACTAAGTGGAAATTCAATCGTAAGATATTTCCATGATGCATGAGCATGTTTTGTTTGTGATTTATAGCAAGTTGAAAACTTTTCAACATTACCCTATAAATGGGAGGAGGATTGTTGGAACATTTATAGGGTAATGGGTTTTGTTAGCTCATATGAGTATATACTAGAAGAGGAGGAGGTCTAGTATGTTGAGATTAGAATGCGCAAAATCACGTGGATTAAATCAAGCAAGACAGAGGGCTGGTCACGAGTCGCGACATTCGTCGCGGGTCGCGACCAGGAGGCCGTCGCGGGTCGCGACACCTGTCGCGGGTCGCGACCAGCGCCCTCGCGACTCGCGATACGTATCGCGGGTCGCGACGTGTATTCCGTCTTGGGGCGTGAAATTTTGCGTGGACGGTTTATAACCGTTGTAATGCATTTGTGATCCGTTTTAAGATGATTAAGTACTCTTAATCAGGGGATTAAAGAGGGATGAATGCTGTAACAGCTCTAATCAAGAGGGAATATGTAATATTACCCTTGTTATTCATATGAGGAGAGAGAGAAAAATCAGTTTTTTAGATTCTAATCTTCTTGCTTTGCTTGAGAGAAAACTTGCTACTTTCTCTTGAGTGTTCTTCACAAACATCAAACACAAAGTTCTTGTTGATTCACTTAGAAGATCATCTAGTGAATTGTTTTCTCCATTGTATCTCATTAGTTATTTCGTGTTAACCCGGTGATCCTAGAGGGGCGAAATTAAACTAATAGGAAAGCGTAGTTTCCGTGCCTTGGAGTGGATATCCGGTTCTCTTTGTTTGTTCTCTCATCTAACACTTTCTCCTTGGTTCTCCCCCAAAGTGAAGTGAGTAAATTAAAATGAAACGGAGG
This sequence comes from Beta lomatogona, assembly GCA_947646795.1. Classification (NCBI taxonomy): domain Eukaryota; kingdom Viridiplantae; phylum Streptophyta; class Magnoliopsida; order Caryophyllales; family Amaranthaceae; genus Beta; species Beta lomatogona. Next base: position 201,513 of record CANSNZ010000527.1, on the reverse strand, counting down.
GAGTATATTTTAAAGAATCTAAAGGTTTAATATTGAACTTGTAGTTATAATACAAGAACCTATTCTAGTAATAAATAATACAGAGAGCAATTATAATATACATATGAACATACTATTATAAAACATTAACATATTGGATTTGCAATATGAACATGTTCTTAATAAATTAAAACCTTTTAAGCAAGTCAAAATTTATGTAGAACAAAAGATACATAATCAAACAAAATCTTAAAGTATTAAGGTATATTTGTATTAAGAGTACTAGTTGAGAGTTTCAAATTTGTATATAATATTTAAAAAGACCTAAATATAAGATATTATTTGTAAAAGATCTTATGATAAAAAGTTTAGAAGTATTTTAGTTTTTTTTTTATAACAGTATTTCAATTAAAGTCATGTTAAATACTATTCTTTTCATCACATGATTTACATTACACATTGGATGTGTTCTTTCCACCTAAAAAAGGTGTGATTAGGTATAATCAAGGCTGATAGGTGTGAACATAAGGTGAAATTAGGACTGATGATCAATAATCAAGTCTAATAAGTTTCGTTAAGTTAAACTCAGGTGAAGAAAACATACTCTTGTTATAACACATAATTTTAGAACTTATTTGGGTACTTTTTGTTGAAAAAGTTTAGTTTATAGTAGAAGATAGTTGGATAATTTTTATTTGGATGACATAATAAGTGAGAAAATAACTTCTCACTAGAACAAAAAATACATCTAAAAGTATTAAGTGAACCATGTTCCAAAAATGAAAATATAACCACAAATTCTTATATGCGGCCCCACAACATTAGTTGATGGTGCGGAAAGTTCGTGGTGCGCCAGGTTCACATATAATCAACCCCTTAAATTGAAAACCCTATAATGTATGGGCCTGGTTTCACTTCTCCATTGTCAATACTAACTTGGGGTTTTGCATCACTAAACCTCAACTAGAACTACACTCCACAACTCTCTTTCTCTCTCTAAATTCATCCATTTCAGCTTCCATCTCAAAAATAACTCGACTAATTACCTTCTCCAAACACAAATTTAAGGATCGCGGGCAAAATTAAACTTTTCTCACGAAGTCAGAAACTCGGATCTTCCAAATTGTAAAGGTTTGTTTAGCTGTAATTTCAATCCAAGTTTTAAGATTGATGATAACTTGGATATCCACCCTTTTTTTTTTTCTTCGTTTTTATATTTGTAAGCTAAATTCTTGTTTCAGATTTTAGGGGTTTAATTTAATTGAACAATGTTGTATCATAGATGATTATAGATTGTTGTTTTTTGTGATGAAGGTGTAGTAGAAACGGGTTGAAATGGCGTATTTTCAAAGTGGGAGAAATATACTTCGTCAGATTGTAAAAAATGATAGTGTTAAGAAATTGGATGGTTATGTTCATCCCTTGTTTTTCACTGGGCAAGGAGTTAGATACAGGAAATTGGAAGTTATTCTTACAACGGTTTGTCAAGAACCCTAATTTGTTATATATTAGTGATGATTGATGTTAAGTTTATAATAAAGTTTAATAATGTAGAACATGGATAAGCTTGGGAAAGCTGGTGAGACAGTGAAGGTAGCACCTGGGTACTTTCGCAATTATCTTATGCCGAAGCTATTAGCTGTGCCGAACATTGACAAGTTTGCGTATCTCGTCAGCGAGCAAAGGAAGGTAGTTTTGTTAATCTTATTGTATGAGAAAGGCTAAATGGCGAACTTGTTCTTTGACAAACAGAGATGAGGAATTGGTGTGGGGTACTTACCAAAATGCCGCTTTCTCACATGTTCGGTGGAGAACAGTTGTTTGAATAGCCAGACTCTACTGTATTAGTATATGTTTTTTTTTGGCAATAGTACTTTGGGTTCTATATAAGGGTAGATTTTGGCTGTGGGATTTTAAGAAATGCTTTATGTATAATCAGATTTACCAACCTAAAGAGGAGGAAGAAGTTAAGGTGGAGAAAGAAAGTAAAGAAGATTTGATGAAAGAGTACATTGCTGCTGCGAAACGGCTCGATAATGCAACACTGGTTAGTCTAATTTTGTTATCTCCTTCTTTAAGGGTCGATTTGATCTGCTGGGTTAATGTACTCTATATTCTGTGTTACAAAACATGAATGATGTGATAGCATTTCTTTGGTGGGATGGATTAATTGAATATTTCTTTTTCATAGGCTACATGTATGGCCCCCAAATTAATCAGGGTTGGCTTAATCTGAGTATCCCCCTTCCCCCCCCCCCCAACCCAACTCTTCAAGAGAGTGATATAAGGAGGTCCAATAGTGATCTCATTTTGCTCTGCAGTGAACTCTGTAGTCTCTAGCTGTAGTTTGCCTTATTGCCTATGATTAACATGGTGGTTGCAAATAAATCGCCAAAGGTGTCTCAGGAGCCAAGAATCTATTAAATCCATTAAACATGTTAGAACATTCATTTATTCTGCATGTAGAGCTTAAGCCGTTTCCTTTTTGGAACTGTCTAGACTTAGTTCAAAAAGTCTAAGAATTCTAATATGCAACCTGAGCACAGTATACTGGAAATATAATAGATAGATAAACCACGGAATTGTGATGTATCTTATCTGTCAAAAATGACTTCATAATGTAGATCTGAGATGAAAGATGAGGCCATGCACATCGTACAAGGGATAACAGAATTCTCGCCCCATGTCCATAGGATTTATAAGTTCTGATGCATCTTGAATTACATTTTCGGGAAGTTTTCTCTGCCAAGAGATCTCTGTGATCCGTTTCTGTACAATCTACAGCATACATATAATTATCATGATCCAATCATAAAATAAGTCCAAACACACATGCAGTTAGAATTAGACAAGACAAGAAAGGTAGTAGCATCAATTATTATCCACTGAATGGGAGTTCAGCCACAAGGCCCACAACAGGAACAAAATGGAGTGTCTTCAGCAGCTTTGCTCACCGAACCACTACTCTTGAAGCATGAATATACAACTGATTGATGTCATTGACCAATATACTAGTAGCTTTTCAAGAAGGCACTGAATGTTAACAGAAAGATTGTTTAGGAAGCCTTGAATATTGTCATGCCCTTGAACAGTATAATAGAGTGTAACACATCCAATCAGAAACTCCTGAAATTTAAATCCTACTTTGATGGACCTGCAAGTGCTAGGAATTTTGAACCAAAGGTCAGGCCTTATATAACCAAGTGTGGCACAAATGGCATGAAGTATACATTAAAAGTTTAAAACTATTATGTAAAAGAGCTTCCCGTGGCAAACCAATTTTTCACTCCTGGACGATTAGAAAAAGTTTCAATTCATTAATGCTCTACTATTGTGAAAGCACAAACTCTAATGACTTCTCTATGAACTTAGCTTGGCATCACAAATTCATGTCTAAAGTTTCAACTACATTGGCATACAAACTCAAGGCTAAACCACTGCTTGATGAGGGAAACGGAGAAAGCAATAAAGTGATAAACCATCACCACAATTGATAATGTCGTGCTCAAACACCTCTATAGCTTCTTCCTCCTACCGGTAAAAAGGGACTTCATTAGGAAAATAAGTTCCAATAAGTTCAAAATCAGACAAGTTTCAATACGTTGTAAAAGTTTCTGAGATAAGTTAGTTCATCAAAATTCAGGTGAAAACACCCTGAATTCGTACCTCTTTTCTGGGCATTTTCATCGATTTAGAGCTGTGGCCTATCAGTTAGTTTGGCAGAGGAGGTGAGGATTGGCTATCAATACAGATTGATGTCGAGGGCCTCCCCAGTCAGAACAAGCAACTTCATCTAGTGAATGAAAAAGTCAGATCAGCTTTTAGTGGCCTGCAACAATGGTTGATGTTTATCTTACGGCCACTGCCACTGGAAGTGCTGTGTATTTGTTGTTATCTTTCTTAATTGGGAGTGTCCTCCATCTCAAAATTGCTTATGCTGGAGCAAGTGTGTAGAAAATCTTGCTCACTTCACAAAATTGCTTGTTCGTCCCACACTCCCACCTGAAGAATAATGCATATACATCTTGCCAAAGGAATAAAAGAGAAAATGCATACATTGAAACAATAATGACTGATTTTGTCTTTAACTAACCATCATTTATGCAAAGGTTGGAGCATAGAAGTGGCTGTCATTATTTGGCTTTTGATAACTATTTCTTTTGTAGGTTTTAAGAAGATACTTTAAGGTTGACAATGAACTGCGCGAACCTGTGACAAAAGAAGAGATAATTGCTGAGGTATGATTTTGCTCTTGTTCCTAAAAAATGTAAGATAGGTATAATTAATTACTTTGTCCCCTATAAAGGATTTGTCTACCACCTTGTTGCTTCACTAATCACTTTTACATGGATGCGACTTGTTTAGAAGCGTCTTCATTCTCAAAATAGGAGCTGTTTTTTTCCTTATAACAATCGATTTTTTGCAGGTGGCAAGACAACTCGCTGTACGCGTTGAACCTGAAAATTTGCATATGCCAAATCCTTTGTCATCTCTTGGGGAGCATGAGATACCACTACGCTTGCCAAAGTCCATCCCGTTGCCCCAGGGAAAGATCATGTGGACTCTGAAAGTCAAAGTTAGAAGAAAGTGACAATATTCTGTAGCTTAGCTTAGATCCAACTGAGTCTGTTAGGTTGGAGTTGTTTCATGGTCTCTCGTTGTAGCTTCTGCCATTTAAAAGAAATATTTTGGGTAGCCATTTTCCTGTTCAAGCCTTCACGTAAGGAGATGGTGATGGAGTTTTACTCGTGCTGTATGTTTCTTGTACCAGATAAATATCATCAAGGTCATGGCTACACTGATTTAGGATTGTGTTAACTAGGATCGAGATGCGACATCTTGAAATTAAAAGCCTTGCAGCAAAGAAGGTAAACACGAAGGCTTCCAGTTCATTGGAACTGTCTACCTTTATATTATGTGACTTCAGTTTCTCTAAATAAAATGTTTGGTGCTTTTGCGATTGCTAGTTATATCTACAAATCACAGCAAGATAAGCTTCCTCGGTTTTAATGAAGAGCCATCTATGTTAATCTTTAAGGAAGGGGGAGGAGGAGACTACAAGTTAATCTATGGGTTTGACGTAGTGTTGGGGACTTTACCCACCTTAGGCTAGTTCTGACAATGGAACCATTTGGTGGCGGCCCAAAGGGAGTTTTTAATGAGGACATCAGAAGGCATGTTTTTCTTATTGAAGATCCAAGATTCCAAGCATTTTGTCGAAGCCAAATGTTCCAAAGAGTAAAAATAAAGGAGATGTTAGAAGGCACCAAAAAAGAAGGGTGAAAGCTTTTATTAACACAATTATTCTCAAGGAAAATTTTCCAAAAACTACCTTTTATAACCAACTTTTATCAAAAAACTACCTTTAAATATTTTTTTTCAAAAAACTACCTTATATAACAAATTTCTTTCAATATACTACCATTTTACGTTTATATTTAATACAGATCGATAAATGAAAATCGCCATAGGTGTTGCTACCGGTGGGGTAGCGAGAATTGAGGAAAGAAACTAAAGGGGAAGAAAGAAAAGCAATTAATTGGTGATTTAATTATTGTGATTTAACCCCGTATATGTTATAATGGTAGTATATTGAAAGAAATTTGTTATATAAGTTAGTTTTTTGAAAGAAAATTTTTAAAAGGTAGTTTTTTTGAAAAAAAGTTGATTATAAAAATTAGTTTTATGAAATTTGAAAGACTCAATAGTGGAAATTTGTCACATTTTTCTGGTCCCAAATTTCTATGGCGCGATGCCATAATATGAGAATACGATCCATATCCTCCAAGTGGTTAGGGCAGAAGGGGGCATTGACTCGATTTTCCTTCTAACAGACGACTAAGATTTGCATTTGTGTAAAATTCTTATATGGACCTGGTCCACACTAAATTAGTGTGGACCTAATGCTGATTCATGTAATTTATGAAAAAAAAGGGTCACTATATAAATAAATATACATAACAATTGAGTAGATATATAGATTCTAAAGTTTAACTATGTGAAAAAAAAGGTTACTATGTCATAAACTGAAAATTTGATCATGATAAACTAATGTAAAAAAAAGTGACTATATTAAAAAAAATAGTCACTATGATAAAAAGTAACTGTTTAGTGTAACTTAAATTTTTTAAAAGGTTACCATATGAAAAAAAAAGGATCACTATGTTTAATAAGTGGCTTTGGTCCACAATAATATTAGTGTGGACCAGGTCCACGCAAGACTAACTCTGCATTTGTAGCCATCCGCTCCCCACCACGTTTGTCAAATACTTTTTTTTGTTTGGGATGACCAGAAGTCTTCCATATTCAACTCCATGATTCATTATCTTGGTTCATATGAAGAGAAGCCACAACTTTCTTAGAACTGAATCTCTCTATATGGTTCCAAAGGAAATAACTAGGTACGTTGTTTATTTGTAAACTGAACCGCTCCAACTCTATCTTGAATTATCCTAGTACAATGCTATAATTAGAGATTAGAACATATTATGGAGCAATAGAAGGGTGTGTGTTATTATTTTTCTAGGTCATGATATAGTAAACCGATGATATTCTTGGTGACATAACTTAATTTTGTTAAATATACTTTGTACTAGGTTTGAAGCCCATGCGTTGCACGGGTTGTTGTTTATTTTATTTTATTGCAAATTTTTTGTTTAAATTATTGTTGATTTTGTGGTGTTGTAAAATGAGATTTTTCAATATCATTATATGTACATACTTCCTCCGTTCTTTTTCTATTACAACAATTACCACTTTAGGTAGTTTCATCTTTTGGAACCATTACAGTTTTGAGAAACTACAGTTGACAATATTACCTTTACTTTATGTTAATAAAACCATCATTAATTACCCGAATTGCCTTATAAAGTTGCGTTTACTTTAATAAAGATTTATTTGTCCCCTACTCTAGTTAACTAAAGAGGTACCTCTATGCTAAACTACCCATTTTTTATTTCCTTAAAAACCATGTCCAAACCAATTGTTGAAGTAGAAAAAAAACGGAGAAAGTATTTGTAATTATACTGTAATTTCTAGATTTGTTATTGTGATATATAAATTTTATAATTTTTAATATTCAATTGAATATTGTAGCTAAGTCTATTATTAAATGGTATCCCAATAACAGGTATGACTAACAATAGCTAATACAGTTTTAACATGAATAATACCCGAATGATTCTTTAAGAAAGTAGAGGGTAATAATTTAATTGATGCAGGACAGAAAGAATATTTTCTTAAAAATTGATAAGAATGACATGGCATGCTTAGATGGAGCTCTTTATAATATTCTAAGGATGTTTTATTTAAATCAAACTCTAATTTTTACATAATCTAAAACTCTAATATGTAACTTTATCGCTATAGATTTTAGTTAATAAATTTTGTTGCAATACTATATTGTTTTAGTTTAGTTGAGTAAGGTTGAGGTTTTTGAAAGATAATATGTTTAATCCTGTAAATTGGAACTATAATCAAATGTTATAATCACATATAATACACTATACTTAATACTTATAGCCATTATTATATTTATCTAAAAAAAGACTAAATAATGTCCTACAATGCATCTAATTTAATATATTTTCATGAGTTGTAAAACTATATTGTAAATAGATCATATTTTGAAGCATATTTCAAGCACTCTCCAATGGTAAAAAAAATTATAATGTTTTGAATTAGGTAGCAAAAGTTAAATTCAATTTACATAATTTAATAATTTAGGTTGTTTATTCAAAACGCAACTCTAATTCCCCCTATCCAAAACTCTATTATGTATTTAAATATATGTAGAATTCTATTTTTTTTTTTCAAATATTTTAAATAAAAACAAATAACATGGCAATCTTAAGTGGCGCTCTCTATTTCATAAATTGTAGAACTATATTGTAAATGGATCTTATTTCAAAGCATATTTCGAGCACTATCTAATGGTACAAAAATTATAATATTCTGAATTAGGTAGCAAAAGTTATACACAATTTACATAATATAATAATTTAGGTTGTTCATTCAAAACGAAACTCTAATTTCTGCTTATCCAAGACTCCTTATATGTATTTAAATCTATGTAGAACTCTATTTTTGGAAAAAAAATAAAAATAAAAATTGATGACATGTCAATCGTACATGGCGCTCTATATTTCATAAGTTGTATAACTATATTATAAATGGATCTTATTTCGAAGCATATTCCGAGCACTCTCCAATGGTACAAAAATTATAATATTCCGAATTACGTAGCAAAAGTTATACACAATTTTCATGATATAATAATTTAAGTTGTGGATTCAAATCCAAACTCTAATTTTCGCTTATCCAAATCTCATTATATGTATTTAAATCATCTAGAACTCTATCTTTGTAAAAAATAAAAATATAAATTGATGACGTGGCAATCCTACATGGCGCTTTATAAGCTCGAAATCTTGAGGAGCTTTCTATGCTCCCGAAAAGTTCGTCCTTTATATATATATATTGATTTGAAACTGAAAACTTATCAAAGCTTTGCTTAGGTATTGTTTGATGTATAAATTGAGTACTTTTTCGCTTGAGGAAAATGAAAGTGGCATAAGGTTTAAAGCTATTAGCTTATTTGTATATTATGTGATGCACCAGGGAAGGTGGTTCGATGAAGGTATAATGCGTAATATTTTAAGGGTTTATTAAACATGTTAAGTATTTCCGCGGGTTGTCGAGTCTTGTGGTTTAGCATGGTTAGTACCTTTGCTTCTTATCGACTTTCGCAGCTTGTATTATGAAGCAATTGAAAAGAGTCTACACAATCTTTTTGTTAGATGTATTTATGGGCTCACAGGTAACGACATATGTGAAACTAGGGCTGACAATAATGATTAATAATATACCACTTTGGTTAAACAAGAAAGGCTTAAGGTTTGAGGCTATATAAGTGATGTGAATATCACATGACTCGTGAAGGAAGGCGCTTCTATCTAGGTATAAGTGGAGTAATGTCTTAAGGTTTATTGTAAACATTTTGAGTATTTAGGGGACGATGAATTGCCGAGTTATTTTGATTTGATATAGTTGGTATTCTGAATGAGATTTGTGACACTCAGTTGACAAGCAAAAAATAGATATTTTGATTAAATTGTCATTTGTACTTGTTGGGTTTATGATGTGATTGGCCGAGGAGATATTGATGATAATTTAGAGGCTGGAAATAATTTTGTTCAGAAGAAAGTTCAATATTGGGTATGGTAAGCGTCCAATAATTACGGTTTTTTGGATGATGATGAAGTGAGTGATTTCCTGGACTTATTTACACTGCTTTTTGGATGAAAGTATATGTTCATGTCATTTGGGAAGTTACTTGCAGGCTATAGCTTTTCTCAAATTTAATATCAGTATTCAAGTTGGAGACAATAATAATTACTTCTTAGTTCTTAAACTAGCGTGGAGTATATTTTTCTGGATGTTCTAAAAGAACCTGTTCTTCATCTTTTCTCTCTTGTTCCCATCAAACGTTTTTATTTTAGCTTTATGACACTTTTGTCTTCCCTTTATCTCTCTTCCTTTTTTTGTTAACTACCTGTAATAACTATTCTTAGTCTTCATTGTTTTCTAATCCTAGTACAATACTATAATTAGATATTAGAACATATTATGGAGCGATAGAAATGGGTGGGGTGTGTGTTATTATTTTTCTAGGTCTTGGACACATGATATAGTAAAACGACAATATTCTTGGTGACATAACATATTTTTATTGAACTATACTCTGTAGCATAACCTAAAAACTTATCAAAGCCTTGCTTAGGTATCGTTTGATGTACAAATTTGAGTACTTTTTCGCTTGAGGGAAATGAAGGTGACTTAAGGTTTGAACTTGTAGAGGTGATCATGGGCAGGGTCGTGCCTCAAAAAATTGTCCATTGGTTGGGTCGGGCCAAAATTTTGTGCCAAAAACGGGCTTTTCGGGCCAAAATCAGGCTTGACCAAAAATTAGACTAAAAAGTCATTTTTTGCTTTCCAAAGCAAAAAAAATCGGGTCGAGCCGACAATGGACCAACAAATTCTGCCCAAACCCGTCCAAAATTCAAGCCGGGCTAATTTGATCGGCTCTAGAACTTTAAAGCTATTAGCTTATTTGTATATTATGTAATGCACCAGGGAAGGTGCTTTGATCAAGATATAAGTGCGTAATATTCTAAGGGCTTATCAAACATGTTAAGTATTTCCAAGGGTTGTCGAGTCTTGTTGTTTAGCATGGCCAGTACCTTTGCTTCTTATTGACTTTCACAGCTTGTATTATGAAGCAATTAAAAAGAGTCTAAACAACCTTTTTATTAGATGTATTTATGGGTTTACATGTAACGACAAATGTGATTTTAGAGCTGACAATAATTATTAATTGTGTACCACTTTGGTTAAAAAAAAAAGGTGGTTTAAGGTTTGAGGTTATATAGGTGATGTGTCTATCACATGACACGTGAAGGAAGGTGCTCCTATCTATGTACAAAAATTATTAAAAGAGACGGTCTAATTTTAATATAAAAGTAATCCTAGTCACTAAATGGATTAAACTAGTCACTGAAAGAAATTAACCTAGTCACTATTGGGCTAATTCTCTTTTTAATATTGGGCTTACCATTGCCTAATTTTAATTTAAAAGTAGGCGGTCTCTTACAAGACAAACTCATCTATGTATAAGTGGAGTACTGTCTTTAAGGTTTATTGTAAACATGTTGAGTATTTAGGGGACAATGGATTGCCGAGTTATTCTAATTTGATATGGTTGGTATCTTGAATGAGATTAGTGAGACTCAAATAGATCAGTTGACAATCACAAAATAGATATCTTGATTAAATTGTCATTTTTACTTGTTGGGTTTATGATGTTATTGACCGATGAGATATTGATGATAATTTAGAGGCTGGAAAAAAAATTTGTTAAGAAGAAAGTTCAATATTGGGTATGGTGAGCATCCAATAATTAGGTGTTTTGGATGATGATGAAGTGAGAGATTTGGTAGACTAATTTACACTTATTTTTGGATGAAAGTATACGTGCAGGTGATTTGGGAAGTTACTTGCAGGCTATAGCTTTTCTCACATTTAATATTAGTATTGAAGTTGGAGATAATAATAATTACTCTCCTGTTCTTAAACTTGTGTCGAATATATATTTTTCTGGATGTTTTAAAAGAACCTGTTCTTTTTTCTCTTGTTCCCATCGAACGTTTTTCTTTTGTCTTTATCTGACACTTTTGTCTTCCCTTTTTCTCTCTTCCAACCTTTTTTTTAACTACCTGTAATCACTATTCTTAGTGTTCATGGTTTTCTAATCCTAGTACAATGTTATAATTAGATATTATAACATATTATGGAGCGCTAGAAGTGGGAGGGTGGTGTGCTATTATTTTACTAGTCTTGGTATAGTAAAACGACAATATTCTTGGTGACATAACATATTTTTGTTGAACAATACTCTATATTTGAAGTTGAAAACTTATCAGAGCCTTGGGTAGGTATCTTTTGATGTACCAAATAATTTTGTCTAATTCCTAGGAAATTAACAAGGGAAAAAATTTCCCATAAAATGTAAATACTTATGGGAAATGAGTTCCGATGTGAACCAACCGAGTCCTAAAAGAAGATGGAGAAAGTTCATGATATAATTTTTGTATCAGCAGTGGCAGACCCAGTATAGGGCACGGGGGGTCACTTAACCCCCTAAATTAAAAAATTATTTTTAAGGATTTTCGTAAAAAAAACTTACTGCGCTAGACGCAGCAGTTGCAGCGCCAGACGCAGGAGAGTTGTCACTTAACATTTCCTTTTCTTTCCTTTTTTTAGTCGGTTGAGAAGTAATGAGAACCCAAAACAAACCCCCCCCCCCTTATTCTCCCTCTCTTGTAATTTCTCACTCCCGAGGAAACCCCAACCCCATGAAATTCGTTCCTCCCTCCTCTTCTCTCGTGCTCTGCCTCCACTTCCCGCTGTTTCGCTGCTATCGGTAGACGTACGCCGCACCACTGTCGCGCCGCCTCATCGCGTCTGCTGGCAACCTTGCTAGCGCACTCCCTAGGGCGAGCTCTATTGCCTGTCCTCCCTGAGTCGCGTAGAACGTCCCTGCTCATCTGAGCAGAGGTATAACACCTCTTGTCTATTTTCTTCTTTGAATTTCAGAATTATGAGATAAGTAATTCAAGCCCAAACTGTAAATCGAAAATTAGTGTAGGTATTGGGCCTTAAAAACTGATTAAAGTCTGGGTTTTTAGTTCTAATTTGTGAATTGTGATTGATGCACTTTGTTGTTAAGTTTTGTGAATTTGTATAAATTAGGTATTATTAATAAATTAATAAATTTTATATGATGATTTAGTTTCTCTATTAGCTTTTTTATGTACTTGTATGATGGTAATTTATTGATTGATTTTCATATAGTTAGTTTATATGTGTTAATTTGTATTAAATAATGAATATAGGAAACGATGAGTGATACACCTATATCAAAAAAATCAAAGGCAATGGGAAAACAACCCGATATTAGACAATGTTTCTTTGCGTTGTAAAATTTTTAATATTGAATATCTTTTTTGTTTTTTTGTGACCCCCTGATTTTGAAATCCTGGCTCCGCCACTGTTTGTATGTGCATGACGTACATGACCTTCATGTATATAAAGAACTTCTGAATGTACAAGAATTAATTCCAGGATGTAAAACATAAACATTCCAGGATATAATATGTACATCAAACAAAGCAACTTTTTGCGAGAGAGAAATGGATTGGGATGAGGAAGGCAATAAGCTAAGGTGACTTCTATTTTTGTGGCAGAAAAGCCTTAGTCATGACCACTATTGACGAGGACACAGCTTCTTCATGACAACATAAAGCTTCTAAATACATTAGGCGCTGCAGAGTGGCTAATGAGGATTGTCAATGCTGGCGATTATGGACCAATTGATGGTTGCTACTGGAGTAGAGTTCGAGGGAGAGAAATGAAGTTTTGAGGAGAGAGAGCATGTAACAGTAAACTTGTAACTTTACCTTTTTGTGTTCTAATGTAAAGGAGTGTGTAACACCCCCAAAATCCATACACGTCTACGACTACGTCGCATCGACTTTGGGAGTGTTACCGCCGCGGTGAAATGCAAGGCTTATTGAAAAGAATTGTTAACTCAAATCATTGTCACGAAAACTGAAATGCAGCGGAAATAAAGATGTAACTACAACTCGGGAATCATCAACGACCCCTTTTTATTCAAACCACAAACTAATTAAGTAAATCATAATAGTCTTATAATGCTTAATTAAAACGAAGACTAAGATATATCCCCCGTATGCTCAACATCATGCAGCAACACCAGCACACCTAGTCTGCTCCCCATTGTAGCATCAATGGTTCATCACAGGTCAACAAACAACACAATAACACACAATCAGCTATGCTGAGTACATAGTAAAGCATTGAGTGCATACAAAGCATAAACAGAGCAATAAGGATCATTCCCTAGACATGATACTACCATGGCATTACATTCTTAACTTTTTATTTAGTTGGCAGCGAACGGGCACCGTCATCTTACTAGAATCATACGGGCTACTTAATCCTTAATAGACAACCTTGTCTATTAGATGAAATGCAAATATGGTTTCGTTCCGTCCCACATCCATCACCTTAGTATGCATACCCCCAAGATCGTACGGAACCTTCCGCCTACTTGAGTTATCAAAATTATAAGGACACTACTGTCGTCACAGTAGGCCTGCGTAGGAGTGTAGAACAAGTCCCACACTCCCCCCATTGTTCATCACTTGTAGGGAGTCCAACTACAAGTTTATTGCCAAAATCCTTTCTTAGTATTGTCCATTCTCACCACATTAAACGTATAATCATTTACTGTTCTTTCTTAGATACAATACTCAAATCTTTACTTCTTGTAACATCCTTGTTACATCATAGATTAAAGAATACAAATCCAATAATCATGCTTATGATACGATAGAATTACGCATAACCATGCTACATATCGATTTCCAATCACAATCATGTAACCAAACAATCTCAGCAATCACAATTGTTCCCTATCATGGTTCTAGGTTCCAATAGAATAAATCACAACCTAACATGATACTAGTAATTGCAACTGAACTGGTACGCGTACGTACCTTGTAAAGAAGAATCTTCGCGGATTAATTAAACGTTCCGCTTATGAAATTGGGACCTAAACGAATAAGGAAGTACTTCAGTGCTACGTCCTTGATATTATTAACATATAACACGTGACTAATTATATAAAACTTAGTTTTTTCGGATCGAGTATAAAAATAAGTAATCTTGTTGTTCATTAACTTTCTTTTCTTTCATAACTCTATTGAACTTAACGTCTTTTAAGAACCAATAACAGTGGGAAAAGCTGATTTTAGTTAGTTTAATAACATCGTACCTTTACCAACTCCATTTAAATCCTTATATCCAATACTACTAAAATCAGATTTGAATAACAAGGCCATTATAACATTCTAACTATAACTAATAATCTGATTTCTTAACTTTACACCTTACTTACTTACAAATCTTAAATCAGATTTACAACTTAAATCAATTTTACAAACTTAATCAATTAATAACTTGTTCTAATTACAGCTTAAATAAATTACAACTTAATTATAAGAAAACAGATTATACAATATTAAGTACTAAAAGAAAATCATATTATACATATTATTATTTTTTTATACCACTTAGTCTCGCCGGCGTCAAACACCGGCAACTGAACTCCGGCGGCGACTAGCCACGCACCACCACACTCGCGCACCGCTCGCACGCCTTCGATGAGGTTCAGAGAAAGGAAACGGCGAGGGAGAAGGAGAGAGAGGAGAGAGGATTAGAGAGAAAAACGGCTGAGAGGGAGAGAGAGAGATTAGGGTTTTCTGATTTTTTATTTTATTTTATTTTATTTTACTCCTATTTATAGTGTGGCCATCCTAAGTCTAATAGGACTTGGTTTATTTTATTTATTCCGAAATTAAAATAAACCAAACTGTAATATAATTAAGTTATAGTTGTAAGCGTACCAAAACTGTATCATTATGTTATTATTTTTTTTGTAAATAATACTAAAATACCTTTCGATTCTATTCTTTATATTTTCTTATTTATAAAGAATAACTCCAAAAATACGGAGTATTACAGAGTGAATGTAAAATCAAGCCACATAAGGCCCTGAGTTTTTTATCTGTTTATGATACACTACTTGTTCTATTACATTATTCCATCTGTTTTAGTATTTGGGTAATATCCTCCTCGGATCATGTGCCATTTTCTTCAGGTCATGTGATGTTGTAATAGGGAATATTCTATGTTAGGGTTGGTAGAAATGCTGCTATATAAAAGCAGGTGTAGCCGTTGTAAAAAGGCAAGAAAGTATGAATGAATGAATGAAAGAAATGAGAGTTAGAGAAAATATGGTGAGCAGAATGTCTGATGTTTGTTTGCAGCTCATGAACTTCCAAAGTTCACATGGTATCAGAGCAAGGTTCGATTACTTCGAAATCTTTGCTGTAAAATTCTTGTGCTCTCATCTGTGTGTTAGTACACTTGTTATTTATTTTCTCTTCTCTTTGATTTTCTAAAAAATTACCAAAGATTGAATCTTTATGAAATATTAAACACTGCAAGGTTAGCAAAGTGAAAATACATTCTTGTTGAAGTAGTATCATATCAGTAAATTAGTTCAAAATGACTACAAAGATAGATGCTACAAACCCATTGTACCTTCACCCCTATGAAGGAACAAATTCCATTACAGTAGAGAAACTAAAAGGGTCCTCAAACTATATAGCATGGAAGAGGTCTTTCGAAATCAGTTTAGCTTCAAAAAGGAAGTTAGGGTTTGTCACATGGGGAGAAAAGAAAAATTCAAGTGATAAGGTGAAGTATGATAGATGCCTGTGATACCTGTAATAGTATGGTAATCTCCTAGATTTTGGGATCATTAACAAAATCAATTAAAAAGTCTGTAATGTTTATGCATAGTGCTCATGAGATATGGAGGCAGTTAGAACAAAGATTTACTGTGACTAATGGTGCAAGAAAGTACATGTTGAGTAAAGCTATCTATGAGACTAAGCAAGGTGGAAGATTAGTGGCTGATTATTACACAGACATAAGAAGTTTGTGGGAAGAACTTGAGGATTTGAAGGATTATCCTACTATAACCACTCTAAATGTGGAGATAACTACTCACCTAGATGCCAGGAAGAGGGATGAGGAAGAACAAAGGTTGTTTCAATTTTCAAATGGCCTTGATGATGAGTATGGGACTCAGAGAAGTCACATCTTAATGATGACCCCCCTTCCTTCTGTGGACAATGCTTGTGGGATACTTCAACATGAGGAGTCTCAAAAACAAATTCACAAGCACATAAAGAGTGAGAGTGAAGGGCTAGCCATGTATAGCAGAAGAAATGAATTGAGTTGTGGAAATTGTGGGAAAGCTGGTCATACTGCTGACAAGTGTTGGGCTTGTAAAGCCTATGGCAAGCCAGGTCACAGCCAAGATGTTTGCTGGACCATAGTTGGATATCCACCCAAGAATCAGAAAGGAGGAAAAGAGTTCAGGAATAAAGGGAAAGATGCAGTGGGAAAGAAGCCATTTGTGAAAGAGCAAGGCAAGTTCCAATCAAAATGGAACAAAGGGAGAAACAAGATGAATGCCAATACCTGCAGTAGCACTAATGTAAACTCTAGTGAAGGAATAACAGCACAACAATTGGAATAATTGCTAAGAATGCTGCATCTACCTTCTAAGGAAGGTGGTGATGAGTCTATGGAAGACCTAGAAGCAAACTTTGCTGAGATGATTGAGTGCAACTTGGCACACTCAGGCAAGCATGAATGGATCATTGATTCAGGAGCTACACACCACATGACTGGGTGTGCAGACCTGATTTTGAATGCAAAGAAGAGCGTGATTCAAGCTCAAATTACTCTGCCCAATGGTGAAACATCACAGGTGACTCACAAAGGTGAAGTTAAGCTTGGGAATGATCTGAAATTAAGCAATGTTATGTTTATACCTACATTCAGGCACAACCTAAATTCTGTTCAAAAACTTACTCAAGAACAAAAATGTAAAGTGATGTTTCTCTCTGACTATTATATCATTAAAGATGAGCAGAGTGGAGAAGTAAAAGAAGTAGGGAAAGCTGTTAGAGGTGTATATCATCTGATGAACCAACCTGTGAAAGAAATCTTAAAAAACTTGAAGCAAGGTGTGAAACCAGGAAGTCAATGGTTGGCTGCATCTAGTGAACTTGAAGTGCCAGCTCAGGTGGGAGAAAAACAAAAAAAGCTGAACATGACCACTCTATGGCATAAAAGGGTGGGTCGTGCCCCTGTGGAGAGGATAAAGAAGATACCAGGATTGAAAGGGTTTTAAGAAGACAAGGAAGAAGTTTGCTTGACATGCCCTCTTGCCAGGTTTACTAAGCTACCTTACAAGCCTAGTAGCTCAAGAGCAGGAGAGGCCTTTGAATTGGTTCATATAGACACATGGGGACCATACAAGGTAGGGATAAGGCAAGGGTATAAATACTTTCTTACCCTTGTAGATGATCACACTAGAGTGGTGTGGGTCCATCTCATGAAGACAAAAAATGAAGCTTAAAGTGCCATTACTCAGTTCATCAACATGGCTGATACTCAGTATAACAAGAAGGTGAAAAGGGTGAGGTCAGACAATGCTCTAGAGTTCAAAGATTCACTATGGACAGCTTTGTTGCATAGCTTGGGCATCATTCATGAAACAACCTGTGTAGATAGGCCCCAGCAGAATGAGAGAGCAGAGAGAAGTCACAGAAACCTCATGGCAAGGGCTTTAAGGTTTCAAAGTAGATTACCAGCTCAGTACCGGGGAGAATGCATTCTCACAGCAGCTCATATCACCAATAGATTGCCTACTGGAATTCTTGACAATCAGTCACCTTATGAGACTGTTCAAGCTACTAAAGACTTTCTATCATCTCGATTTCATATGAAGGACCTAGGAAGTCTCATATACTTCTTAGGCCTTGAAGTGGATCAATATGAACAAGGCTACTTTCCTTCCTCAAGGGAAATATCTCCTAGACATCTTGCAACAATATAACATGAAGCATTGCAAACCCCTCAAGCTGCCTATGGACTCACACATCAAGCTCAGGGAAGATACAGGAGATTTGCTTCCTAATCCCAGTGAATATCAGCAGCTTATAGGAAAGCTTAGTTATCTCACACTTACAAGACCAGATATATCCTTCCCTATTCATGTCTTGAGTAAGTTTATGCATAAACCCACCACTGCTCACTTCCAAGCTGCAGCCAAGAGAATTCTAAGGTACCTCTCTGGTACACTGAATCAAGGCATCCTATTGGCCTCTTCTACTAGTGCCACACTAACTGCCAATTGTGATAGTGATTGGGCAGGGTATCCCAACACTAGAAAGTCCTTTGGCAAATCTCCCATATCTTGGAAAAGTAAAAGACAAATTGTGGTTACTAGCTCTACAGCGGAGGCTGAGTACAGATCTATGGCTTTGGCTGTGTGTGAGGTTATGTGCTGGTTGAAACAATTGTTCAAAGATCTAGGGATCAAACGAACAAGCACTACACCTATCTACTATGACAACCAAGCTGCTATTGCTATTTCTGCCAACCCAATCCACCATGAAAAGACAAAACATGTGGACATATTGACTGTCACTTCATAAGAGACAACACCACAGATGGGCTCATTCATCCCACCTACACCCCTTCCTCCAAGCAGCTAGCATATATCTTTACCAAACAGTTGCCAGTTAGCCAGCACATTCACCTACTGAGCAAGTTGGGAGTGCAGTCCATGCCCTCTCATCTTGAGGGGGAGTGTAAAGGAGTGAATGTAAGATCAGGCCACATAAGGCCCTGAGTTTTTTGTCTGTTTATGATACACTGCTTGTTCTATTACATTAAGCCATCTGTTTTAGTATATTTGGGTAATATCCTCCTAGGATCATGTGCCACTTTCTTCAGGTAATGTGATGTTGTAATAGGGAATATTCTATGTTAGGGTTGGTAGAAATGTCTGCTATATAAAAGCAGGTGTAGCCGTTGTAAGAAGGCAAGAAAATATGAATGAATGAATGAATGAATGAAAGAAATGAGAGTTAAAGAAAATATGGTTAGCGAGAATGTCTCGATTTTTTTTTTGCTCATGAACTTCCAAAGTTCACATCTAAAAACCGTTCATTTAATAAAGTTTTTCATTATATATATTGGGGGTGCATATTATCGTGTGTTTACTCCCTCCGTCCCAATTTAGTTGCTACATTTTGCCATTTAGGTGTGTCCCAATTTAGTTGCTACATTTGCAAAATATACTATAAATGGCAAAAAGGACCCACTCCTAAACCATCTACCCATTAAATTATGCCCAACATCCCCCACCTAACTTCATTTAATACCCACCCTCCCCCTTTAACCTTCCCCAACCGCTCGTTTAATACTCCCTCCAAAACCCTAATTGCCCTTTCACCTCATTTTTGTCTCTCTCTTTCTGACACTCACTTTCCTTCTGACTCTCACTTTCCTCTCTCTTCTTCTTCTTCAAACCCTCATATCTAGGGATTGTGAGTTCAAATTTCTCAAAAAAAAACGTAGATTAATAATCTACGCCATCCTGCGATAATTCTGAAACCAATTTTTTTGTGTTTTGAGTGAGTCCAAATTTTGAGTCCCCTGTATTTTTCGGTTTTCCATGGACAATTTAACTCCAAACTCGAAGAAACGTCTCTTTTCTTTGCTTGATGAGTTTGATGCTGAGGCAAAAACGGCAAGGGATTCAAAAAAGGAGGTTGAAATTAGGAATTTTTGCTGGTCTTGCGGTGCTCCTTCAAAGAAACCACCAGATCTTGACTTTGGTGGTCTAAAAACGCAAAAAAAAATTGCAAAAAATTGAAGATCCCCCACCAGAAGGCTTCAATTCATGGCGATCTTACCTAGTGTGGTATAAAAACCATCAAGAAATGGTTTTTCAACGTCCCCTAACTTATTTCGCGGAAGATCGGTCCACTCCTTAACTTTATTCTCTGTTTTAATTTAATTTTTGTATTTTTTTTGAATGAATTACCTGTGGGATTACGTTTGGAAGCATGATTTTGTTTGTGTTTTAGGTTGCATGTTTAGGGTTATGATTTCAGTTAATAATTTTTGGTTGATTTAAGTTGATTTGAGGAGATTTAGCTTGATTTAAGTTGTATATGGATGAATGAAGTTGATTATACTAGATTTATGCATATTTCACTTGATTTTCGTTGATTTTAGTTGCATTTGACTGATTTTAGTTGATTTTACGTATATTTTGGTTGATTTCATTTGATTTATGGAGATTTTGTTGATTTAAGTTGACTGAGGTCGAAATATTGCTGGATCTGAGTTTATTTTTTTGCTTTTATGTTATTTTAGTTGATTTGGGTTGATGTTAGTTCAACTGAGGTTACTTTTACGGTTCGGATCTTGGTTCATGTTAGCTGATTTTGTTGATTTAAGTTCACTGAGGGTTCAATATTGCTATTGCTTGAAAAGTCATTGATTTCAGTTGGTTTAAGTTGATTTTGGGTTGATTTCAGTTGTTCAATTCAGTCGGGAAGAAGAGGCTTGAGTGATTTAATTTGGTTTTATTGTGTTCACATTGTGTTGCCTATGTTGTATACTTGGTTTTATGCAAGTTTGCTTATTTTTGCCTCTGTTTGCCTCTGCACTCTGAGGGTTTTATGCATCTTTGCCTCTGTTTGCCTCTCTACTCTCAGGGTTTTATGCATCTTTGCTTGTGTTTGCCTCTGTTTGCCTCAGGGTTTTATGCATCTTTGCCTGTGTTTGCCTCTGTTTGCCTCTGTACTCTGAGGGTTTTATGCAACTTTGCTTGTGTTTGCCTCTATACTCTGAGGGTTTTATTTATCTTTGCCTGTGTTTGCCTCTGTTTATGTGTGTTTTGGTGTGATCCTCAAGGATGATATGGGATGAAACATCCAAAAATGTACTCCGTTTTGCAATTAATCAGTGGTAGATTGAATAGGATTGTAGTATGAATTACTGATGAGGCATGTGAATGTTAGTTGTGGTGTTATATAGGATGTCCAAAAGGGTATTAATGAATTGAAATTTGTTTACATGAGAGGAATACTGTACTCCTCAATGATGAATGAGGTCTGCTGATTTATATCTTGGCCATTATGCCTTTTGACACCATATACCTTATATTGCCACCAGATATTTGTGCTCTTCTTTTCAATTCTCCATTTTGTTTGAATGCATGTGTTGAGTTATATGGATGAGGTGGCGACTCCCTGAGAGGAATGTTATTCATGCCAAACTTGTTGAAACTGATTTTCATTTTGTCTTAAATATGAGTGACAAAAAGATTGCAACAATATATCTTGTGCATGTTTAATTTGATTTTCTCTTTTTGTCACTCATTTGTTTGATTCAATGAATCTCTTTTTGAACTTGTTGTATTCATGTTAATCATGCCTAACTTGTTCTCTGTTTTTACTTGTTCTCTATTTTAACTTGTTGTATTCATGTTAATCATGCCTAACTTGTTCTCTGTTTTTACTTGTTCTCTGTTTTACCTTTTTGTATTCATGTTAATCATGCTTAACTTGTTCTCTGTTCATGCTAAGTGTTATTCATGCAATGTCCCAAAATGTTTTCATATTATAAATGCAAAGCTTAAATACAAAATGTTTTAATGTACATATACAAAATGTTTAACCAACCTATATGTGGTGTCTTTTACTTACAAAAAGTTTACTTAATCTTGCACTCTAATGCCCAAAAAATTGGCCTTAAACTGCCCATTGTGTGCTGATTGTGTTTCATATAATGCCAATACCATCATCTGAATCTGATTCCACACTAGTTGCATAGTTTGGTTCTTCATGTTCATCTTCTAAATGACCTTCCTCTGCCCATTGTTTGCTCTCATGTACAGGTTGTGGACTAAGTGTAATGGAAATTGGTAACTCACCTCTCCTTTCTAGTGCTTTCTTCCCCATATGGGGTATGTGATACTTGTTGCTACCCTTGACTATTAGAGTCTCCTTCATGCATTGTTGTAGACTCAACCATATGTGATTGCATAGCTTAGGATCATACTTCTCATAGGCTCTCTTGACTGCCTTCACCAAGTGCTTCACACTTCTAGGTGCAATTTTGTCTTTTAATGTTTGAATTGCATTAAAAAATCCAAGATCCAACACATTCATGTCGGAGATTATGTTTGGTCGATTGATTAATCTTATGTCAAACCCATCTTTACTTGCTTCTAAGTTGAATTGAGCATCATCACTTGCTATGTGTGGCCTTGCATTGTCTTGGACAATCAAAATTTGCTTGCATCCATCCTGTGGCCACTTCTCTCTTATGGCTGGCAGTATGTGGTTAATTAGCTTCTCTCTTATAACCTCTTTTGTGATGCTAAGTAGAGGTTTGGTTTCAACAACCCCTGCATCTCTGTTATGACTCCACCTCTTTGCTGCCACCTCTTCTATGAATGGGAACATGCCTATCTTCCCATCAAAAATGACCACCCCATTTACTGCAATAATGGGCCTTGCAAGTGCACCTATGAACATGATCTTGATTATGAATCTTTTGCTTTTGCATCTTCTATAAGGCTCTGTTTCACCAATGGCTAGGTAGTACCTCTGAGATATTTTGCTCATACAAAACCATTTCTCATCCACATGAACCACAGTGTACATGTTGCTGAATTTTGGTATTGTTTGGATAGTGTTGGGTATGATGGAATCCAAACACCATAATACCCTAGCAACCTTGTGTGCTGGGGTCAGATGAGGTATTATGGCATTACTGTGTTTCTTAATGGCACCCCTTTTCACCAACCCGTGCAAGGTAGACTTGTACATTCCTAATCTTCGTCTTTGTTGCTCTTATACTTGTCCTCTTCCTTTGTAGAACCGACATTAGTTGTTGAGGATCCAATCGAATTCTTTTTCTTCCACAACCGCCTCTTCTTTTGTGACTCACCTCTATGTTTGCATTACTTTGGAGTTGTTATGATACATTCTTCCATATTCTAGCAACTGTCCACCTTGAAGTCTTCAAATCAATTGAAATTTTGTTCAGAGCTCCATGAGGTAATTTGTACTCCCCATAATCATTTCTTTGTACCACTTGTTGTAGCCTGTTTGCAACATGAGCTCTGCCATGATTGTCCAATACATGACTCTTCCTCTTTGAATGTAACACTTCTTGTGGCTATTGTTGTTGTTGTTCATCATCTGTTTCATTATATGTCCACTCATATTCTGTGACTTGGACATCTGAGTCATCATCCAACCATTCAGCAACTAACGAACTCATCATCTGCATTTACTTGTTCTATTTCAGTGAAGAAGTCATATTGTTCTTCTGGAGATGCATCTGTTGGTGGTCTGTTGAGATCAAAGACCTCTGGTTGTGGTTCTGGTTCTTGTTCTGGTTCTGGCAGTGGAACATTAAGGTCAATTGTTGGCTGATTTAGGGTATGGGTTGAGCTGATGTGGATGGTGTTGAGGTTTTATCAGTAGAACTGTCTAGGGGGGCTAGATGCCATACATGTTCAAGCTGAGAATGCTTCAACACTTTCCTCAAGTGAAGCAAAAAAAAAAAGTTGGCACTAAAAATCACTCGATGGTGATTTTTTCTGAGAGTGAATCTACCCCAACCGCCCTCCCCCACCAAAAAAAAAAAAAATTTATGCTGGTTGGTTGATTTGTTTAATGATCTTGTGTGAAATGCTCAAAGGTTTAATTATCGTGGTCAATCGCTCTCAAAAGATGAAGTTACACTCCTTGGAAATTTTTGGGGGCAATTGACTATGCCCCTGTATATATAGTCCCCTTTCGCTGACAATTTTTTTGGATTTTTTAGGGGGAAATTTGAATTCCCCTTTGAATTTCAAGTTTAGGTGTTTCAATTTTATTTGGGTGAAATTTTAACCCATGTTGTGTATAAACTGCTCTGAAATTTTGGAGGGGGGAAATTCGTCCCTTGGTTGTATATTTACACCCTGTTGTAACTGCAAATTGAATAAAAGATGTTCTCATTTTTTTGGAGGGAAAAAAGTCTTCCAACTCCCTCTAAAATTTCCGCCACCTTTCATTGTGTGGGCCAGCTCCCTTTTAAATGCCTTTTAATCCAACTTTTCCCCAAGTAATTAGTCCCCTTAATATTGGCTTTGCACAGTGGGCCACCACCATTTCCTTGGTCTTTGTGATAAAGCAAATGTAGCAACTAACTTGGGACGGAGGGAGTATATAAGTAACCAACTCCTCTGATTATATGTCAGGCTTTCTTAAGGCAAGCTTTACTTTTTGCTGCATATTCTTTTTGGTTTTTGTCTAATCATACGTTGCAAGTTTTCACCTGATTTAGACTCCTCTACTTGTCCAAATGCTCTTATGAACGACTACTGTTGTGGTGCAAATGCTCTTCCATTCCTCATTTAACTTTTTTTCTTTTAAGGTAAGATGAGTATCACTTGCACAAGTGGGGGGAATTGGGGATCTTACTTTACGAGAGGTAAGAATTAATTCTTATCGCAAGGATGGAAGGAGGACTTTTAACCAACTAGGCCAACTTTAATGATTTTTTTTTATCCATATGAGCCACGAAGGCAGTACAAAGTACAAAGAAGGGGAAGGGGGATTCGAACATGTGACCTATTGTTCACAGCACCTCAATCTTAACAACTAGGCCAAGACATCCTTGGTAGGCCAACTTTAATAATGATTGTAATCTTTGTATATTTATGCTAAAGTGTTAAAAAAAAAAAAGGAAAAACAAAAATAGAAAACACATATTAAACCTTTTTTTACTTTTTTTCATCATTTTTCTTTATATCATAAGGGTGCCCTCTCTTTATCTATTTCAATCATTCTTTTCAATACATAGCCTATTAAAAGTGTATCCCCTCATATTGCACTTATTAAATAACATAAGAAGCTAGTATCAAGAGGACATTAATATTATAGTCAGGAAAGTAGCATACTACTATTTGATAACTTTCAAGTAGAAAAATGTACTTGATTCACCCAAAAAAATGTACTTGATATCAAACGAAATGTAATAATTTCCTATCCTTTTTTGTAACATGCTCACATGACAAGATTTACGATCCAAAAAAAAAACAAAATTACTCACATAAAATTAAAACCATGCATTACATGTATCTATTCAAAACATTTTGGGTGGATCAGGTTTACAATAATTTACTGTGCACTTAATTAACTTTGTCACACATAATTTATTAGTACAAAAAATTGACCATATTATACGAAAATTGACTATATCACACTAAAACTGAGTAATTAACAATTAATTTAATGTTTATACTCATGTTTTCGCATGCATGGTGGATTTGTGGGTAGTAGTGATTGACTCCAACTCGTAGAGTGCAAATTAGTAGGTGCACACGTCCGTATGGTAGGAAGGTGCACACTATGAATATTAAGTACTAGGTTATAAATATAAACACCAATACCAATAAATATAGGGTTTTTTGATTTTAATAATGCAACCTTTTGGCTATTCGCAAATAATAGAGCAACCTTTTGATTATTACACAATAAGACAACCTTTATACCCTATTACCTATGGTAGGTCAAGTTGACCGGTTACCTGAAGAAATGGTAATTTTTTAATTAAAACCCATTAACAACCTTAATTCCAATTAATAATATTCAATAAACTTTAATAAAAAACCTAAACTAAACCCACCCCCCCCCCCACCCACCGCCACCCCCTCCCTCCCCCCCTCCCCTCCCCCACCCACCGCCACCCCCTCTCTTCCCTCCCCCAGCCATGCCACCCCCCTCCTCCCCTCCCCCAATCACGCCACCCCCTCCTCCCTCCCCTTCCCCACCACGACAACCTCCCCTTCCCCCTCACCCCACCACGAAAACCCCCTCCCTCCCCTTCCCCAGCCCACGACAACCCCTACCTCCCCTTCCCCAGCCACTGCCACCTCCATCCCTCCCCTTCCCCAACCACGACAACCCCTCCCTCTTTCTCTCTCCTCGCCATCCCCGACCCGATAATAACAACCATCCCCTAACTCCACCCCTCCGTCCCGACTCCAGCCCACCTCCCCACCCGAAAAACCATCGGAAAGCCTTGAAAAACCAGCTCCGCGCGGGCCGGGGGAACTTTCTAGGGTTGGGTTGGTGGGTCAAGTAGAAGAAGGGAGGGGGCAAAGATGGCGGTGGACCCTGCGGTGAGGAAAGAGGTGGCTCGGTTGCGCAGAGGGCGGCTGGGGTGGGGGGAGGAGAGAGAGGGGGTTTACGGTGGGGTGAGGGGATTAGGGGGTTTTATCCTTTTTTTTTTTTAATCTTTTGTTTTTAACTTTTTTTTAAAAAAAATTTGTTTATGGAACCAATTATTATGCGACACGTGTCCTATTTGACCTATTCTTCAGGTTGTAACCGGTTTTGACCTACCCAAATTTAATGGGGTATAAAGGTTGTCTTATTGTGGAATAATCAAAATGTTGCTCTATTATTTGCGAATGATCAAAAGGTTGCATTATTAAAATCAAAAAATCCATAAATATATACTAACATGGATGTAGACTCCCCAACTCAACTGAACAGCACAAGGCCTTCCTAACTCTTTTTCCACGAAAAAAAGAAGGAAAAAAAAAGTCCCAACTTCTCTCCCTCGATTAACATTCGGCTTCCCCCAAATTGATCCGGCCAAATTAAACTATTTCGGCGAGATCGGAAATTCAGATCTTCCAAAATTTTGAAGGTTTGTTCATTAGAAAGTTTAATTTAAGCTTGAAAGATTGAAAACTTGGATCTTCTACAAATTAGAGGGAGAATTCTCTTTTATATTTCCAGATTTTGGGGGTTCAGTTGAACCCTAGAATTAGAATTGCTATTTATTGTTTGTCTAAGATCAGTCTTCGCAATTTTTTCAAGTAAATTTAAAGCTTTAATTCTATTTTTTTCAGCACATTGTACTTACATTGGAATAAGAGAAGACATGGCAGTACATGGTGATTCTGGTTTATTGGACCCGAAATTTAAAGGGGCTTTTGATGATGCAGTGGTCATCGATGCCGAAAATATGACAAATAACACTAAAGTCATATATTACAGGTACAATTTTCATATAAGTTGGCGGGTTTTGTTTCAATTGCAACCTTTGAAGAAGTTTACATTTTCACTGGTATACATTGATGAAAGAGGAAGTTTACTCTGTTTCTAATAATTGTTACATTTACTCGTTCGCGTAAATAAGGAATTAGAAAGAGATTTGGAAAGCCTTTGTTTAGGAAGTGAAATTCATTGAACATAAGGATATTAGGAACTTTTGACACTATTTTACATTGATTATGTGAGACTTATATAAGATGCCTGAAATGAGAAGTCTTCTTAAATATTACGGCATATGTTTAGTAATGAGGGGTGAACTTTTGAAAATTAGATGTTGTTGTGATTAAATACATAGCGCCTCCTGCGTATTGTTAGTGGCCCGTTTGTCGAGTTTATGTAGGGCTTTGTATCTACTTTTTGCATTGTCTTATGGACTAGAAGGAATTTCATTGTGTGATTTGTTGCTTTTGAGGAATTAAAATCATATCAAGTAGCTATGCTAAATAGTCTCTAACCATGTGCTTGCCAGACCTAAGAAGTTTAATTTTAAGGTGCTAGCATTTTCTGGCTGCTATTTGATTTATTTTGAATTAAGGGATCTTTTTTAAACCTGATGATACTGGGAATTTTCATACCTAAGTGGCTAAGTCAAGTAAGAACCTTCCTTAAGCAAATTGGTGGTTGACTTAGAACACCAAAGTCACCTAAAAAATGAGAATAATTCAACGAAAAGGGTATGCTGGTTCCCTGTCGTTGATGTTGTTCTAGGAGTGATCTCAATGCCTAGGATTGACTTCCTATATATCTCATTAACCAAGTATTAATGGTGCATAGCTATCACCTTGGAAAGCAAAGGACTGTAAGTTTGAAGTGTAGAGGGTGATGTTGCTTGTATGGTCCATGGCATTTTGGAAGAAGACTGAACTGTGATTTTAGTACAAGAGAGAGACTTTTCTGGGAGAATCGAAAGAGTCACCAGATCTGTTGGAATGGTTTAATGCTACTAAAGTTAAGGATAGAGTTTATTTTGAATACTCGATGCACTTGTTCAGCAAGCTCCTATGGGAACTTATAGTGTTCTTGCTGGCTAAGCCGTAAACCTTTACCCAATAACTAGTGCAAACATCGGCTAATTTGATTAAGAAAGAGAGTGAATTGGATGATTTCAGTTATCAGGTTTTCTGCAATGCATATTTTGGATTCAGTCATTTGGTATCCTTAGCTGCACGGTTTCTTTGCCTCCACTTCCCTTTATCTTCCTCATTTGGTTGAGCTAGTGCGCTTGCTTAAATTGTGGACATTTTGCTCCGTTGATTGATGTTGACTTCAAGCTGCTCTGATCATTTTCTGACTGATCCTTGATAGAATCCTTATACACTCTAAGATAGTTTCTTTCTGCCTTTCGAACTTGGGTGTCGCTTGTGAGAGCTGAAAATGTGCACTAGGTAACTTTCTGGAGCTGCAGAAAGTTGCATGATATTTTGTTGTTTATCATATGTTTCTATGTTAGTTTGTGAAATTTGACTTCCTGTTTTTAAAACATCTGACATTCTGATGAAGCTTTGACAAAATTTTCTTTAATTCTGCAGCCGGACATTCATGTCAATAGTTGGAGGAGTCATTGCAGGGATCTTGGGGTTCACAGGACTTGGTGGGTTTATCTTTTACCTTATGGTGATGGCTGTTACTTCAGTGGGACTTACTGCCAAGGCCAAGTTCTCAATCCACTCGTATTTTGACGGCTGGAATCGTGTTTTACTTGATGGCTTCTTGGGTGGCCTTATGGTACTTTTGTCTAATTTTGTTATTTCTCTTTTTTATATTAATTGTTTCCTTAATCTTAGTTTTTTCTTCAACAAATTCTTGTAATATGACTTAAAGAAAAAAATTGACGATACAGTGAGGCACTTGGGAGTTAGGACGCATAAAGTACCAAAGCCGCTGTTGGTAAAAATGTTTGATAATTTTCGTGGGAGTACCACCTATTTATATACACATCCTAACAAAAAAAACCTTGACCACTACTGTAATCCCACTCTCTCTCCCTGATTCCCAGGTCCATCACCAATTCACCGTTCACACCCCCGCTTTTGTGACCATTTTCAAATTTTAACTGTTATTGCTGTTTTATTATAATTAAGGCTTTCTTAGGATCCCAATCCCTGCCGGTGGAAGAGATCGTTGCCTCTTTGGTGAGTATTTTATGGAGATGTTGAGCGAGTTTCTAGAAGAACATGTTGGGCCAAATTTGTGAGTTGGTGGCGTTACTTACTTACTTTACAAATATGCTAAATCCCATTTTAAACCTATGGTGTCACTTATTGGGACTAGCCACATTTAAGAAACCTTATCTCTTTCTATTTTCCTTTATGTGCGACGAGTTTCAATGACGCACTCGGGGAAATCCGCAATTTCTCGATTTGCTCCAAACATGCTTCTTTTAACTCATCTTCTATCGTACCAGCCAGAAGTAAGTACTAGCACGCATCCACGTGTCAAAACACCTTAAGGTTCAAATTTTGGACACAGGGTCCCTACTTTTGAATTGGACACTGATGTACGGTCGCGGTCACAGATTTCATGAATATAATGCTGATATTAAGACTTTTACATGAATGCACAAGCTAAGAAGCGTACACAATGCGTCCAATATAAGAACAGTTTAAAATTTTGTACTGTGTGTTTAATTATGAAATTTTGTTGATAGTGTTTATACAGGGGGCTATTGCTATATACAAAGCCCAGTTCAATTTTAGTTTTAGTAAATAAATTTTGTACTCAGTAGTTCTAGGAATGAAATCATGTCTAAGAATTCTTCAAATTCAAGTCCCCTTCATAAAATAGATACATAAATAAAGGGTTTCCTATGTGAGGTATTATATGTGTGAAGGGTACTTAAGAAGTTGTTGCTGATATTTTGGGCAAGTGAAATCTATACTACCAAAATGGGTCTTGGGTTTATACCTAACATACACATAGGCACATTTTAGATAGACTTGTTTGGTAGGTTTGGTTTAATATTTTATCTCAAACCTTTTTTGAGCATATATTGGATGACTGTCTCCTTGCTTTTCCTAGATTTTTTCTACAAATACATGGATCCATATAATTTAGGTATGGGTAAAATTTAATTAATATGTTGGACAAGGATTCCATCTTTTTCGGAGTTTCAGTGTACGACATTGGTATATAATATAAGTCATCATGCTCCTGTATTTCGTAAAGAACCCATTATTTGACTCTCACATCATATACTCTACAAGGGACCTTCGAGAGATTTCTTTAATGGGATTGTTCCATGCCCACGTCCATCAAGCCAAAAGGCATTCTGGTCCTAAACTCTCAATAACAGCATGACACCACACCAAACAGCCTTGGCCCTTCTACTATATGTTAGGCGTAGGCACCACTGTGCTACTAAATTTCAGCTGTACCTGTCTCGACATTCATAAGAGCGAGGTTCAACTTATGAATGGGACAAGGCTTGTACGCGCTCACAGCCACATATACAAAAATAAACAGACAGACAGACAGACAGAGACTTCTTACTCTTTTATTTAGAACCCAACTCTCCAATACGCTGCATCTTGATCAGGGAAGAGGAAGCTAATTATCATCTCAAACTTTCAACTAGATCTTGTGAGGAATATATCTACATATCTTGCTGTTGTTGCCCACCTGCTTCACTTCTCATACAAGATACAGTCAATTCTCCCTTCCCAGGGTACTCTAGTAGTAAGGTTATATCTTTTGTCGAGTAAGGATGAAGTTAGTTGCTTCTTCAAAGATTTGATCACGGAAGATGAGCAGTTGGAACGGCCTTTTTTTTCTCTGTTCTTATATTTTACAGGGGAGGGGGATCATATAACCCTTAACGGGACAAGGGTCTGCGTTCTGCACACAACAATTATCATGTACAAAAGGGATTTTGTTTACCTTTGTCTGGCTTTCCATTTGCTAACTAAACAGGGTACCAGATGACGCTGTGATGACTCTTTGAGCGTCTATGTTTCCTTTAAGCTGTTACCTGATTTTTGTTGTTTCCATTTAATAAGACAAATAGACCTTAAATGTCCTTTCTATAGCCTCTATGTTATGCCCGAATCATGATGTATCCTGAATTTTCTTTTTGGATTCCTTATTTGAGATTATCTCATTAACGATTTTTTTTGGTCTTATGCAGTCGTTCGTGCTGTTTTGGACGTATCCTTCTGTCAACTTTGGTTCTTTATCTACTGATTTTTCCTACTTGAAATGTGTGCTCTTTTTTTTCCTAATGCACAAATTCAGTCAACTTCAGACCTCAGAGCCAAAAATGTATTTCCTGTGTCCTTTGCCATACATCCTATTATAATTTATGATGTTCTAACTTAATTTATCCATCTTTGTGCTCCTATAATACAATCCAAAAACTGTTTCATTTGTGATGGGAACATTCCAAAAACTCTTCAGCATAAATAAGCTACTCATAGGTGCTGGAGAAATATCAGTGTAACGTAGGCAAAAGTAAATCTCTAATAAATTAAACGTGTAAAGATTTAGTGAATGCTGAGTAACATCCCTTAAGCATTTGGACAAGAGAGCAGTTTCCCTGCTCTCTCCTACCTCTGGAGTTCTCGGCCCATGTAATGACAATATGACATCCTAATTTTCTTGCTGTAGTGAATCAAATATCTCCAGTGGTGTTAAATTTCATGAAGTGTTATTTTCATCAGCCAAAATCAAATTTCTCCATGTTCTTTTAGGTTCAAAATCACATTTGAGTTCTCTTTGTTTTTCTGTCCTTGTTTGTTTTCCCTGAGCTATATAATGATATTCATGCACTACAAAGCTGTTGATTGTTACTTATGTTTCAAATGTGTATTTCCTTGACAATAAGTAGATTTGCCTATGATATTGTTCACATTTTTTGATGGGGCAAAGGACCTAATTATTGCTGCTGCCGCGCCACTTTCAGTCCTTGTTTGCAACGTGGATTCTAAATTCAGAAGTCATGGGGCTCACACTTTTGTTCACCACATCGCCTTCCCATTGCACACTAGCTCAATTTTGCATAGTTATTAGACTTTTTATTTGTAGTATTTTTTCCTTAAAGGAATTTGTAATGTTCTCTGGAGCTGGTTCTTCTCACAATTTTCTGTAGACAATTAATTTGAGCAGATGACTGAAATTACACATGTTTCACTCTCTTCAGAACAAACATAGTCGGACTGAAGTATTATGCTATGACAGTGGTTGGGAGAATATATACCCGTAAAAGGGATTTTCTAATTTTCCTTTTGATTTGTAAAATATGTAGCCCCTCTGTTATTCTGTATCCTTTATTGTCTCCCATTGTTCTTCTCTCCAATTTAATTTTTGTCTTTTTTCTCTCCAAACTTTATTTAGGAAAATCTAATTTACAATTGTGTTTCCTGAAAAATTCATTAATTATGTATGAAAATATCTAATTTCAGAGGGAAAATCTAAGCGCCTTTTTTTTCCTTCATTTTGAAATGATTAATTATCCTGGCATGATGGCATCAACAATCGTTGTTCATCTAGGATCAGACACATTAGTCGTCATAAATTGTCATTTTAGTTAATATTTTGACGCCACAGAAGACTCGAAAGGATAAACACAAGAATCCATCCATCAGGGCATCTAAATTATTATTATAACTTTGAATGCATGTCCCGTGTTACAGTTATACATCTAGAGTTCAATCTGCGTTTCACTAATTGGTATATCTGATCAACTAGTTGCTAATATTTAGCAATTTTACATTATCTGAGTTTGGAAGTATATATCAAAGAATGGCCAAGAATTGAATGATAACGTGTTTTCTTGCAAGCACATTTTCACCAATCTTTTCAGCTTACTCCTATACAGCAGACCCGAAGACTTGGATACAGTTCTGTAGGGGATACATACGCCTATAGCATTGTCTGAAGCCTCTACCATGTCTTTCTCCCGATAGTGTGTAACACTCAATGTCTAGCAACTTGAGGAGACTTGGACTCTGCGGGCTTCTACACTATATTTACATCTCTCAAATCTCACACCTGTGACAAACAAACATTTACACATGAAATCCAGCAACAATTATGACATAAATGGTAAGTACTTTTATCTATAAAGCAGCAGAGTCCACACACCCCCCCCCAACAATAAAAAAAAACCAACCGAAGACGGGAATAGATGGAGTGCGGCCAAGGGCAAAGGGTGACGGAGAAAACAGATAATAAGGGCAAGTTAATGGGATACCCCCTAAGTTACCCTTTTTATAGCTTTATACATGAGGTACCCCCAAGGTTTTGTTTTTAGCACAAGATATACAGTTTTGGACCTTCTACTAGAACCCCGTCAAGTAAGCACGAAAGGACTTTGCACCCTCATAATTATTGATTCATCACAATTAGTCGAGAAGAGTGTGCAATACCGTAATAACACAAGAGTACCGAGCGGCATAACTGCACAAATTTGAATTCTGCTAATAACTAAGTGATACTAGAAGATCATAACACATTGTACCAAAACATCAAAACCTTCCTTGTGAAAAAAATAAAAAAACTCCCTTTTTATTTTTTGAAGGATTTTCTATGAATTTCTTCAAGAGGAACACCGTCAGATCATCCCAAAAAAATAAAGAGCAGCGGTAACATTGCTTAAGGCTTCAACCTTACTGTGGGAAGCAGTTATTAATAGACCATGCATGATTTCGACCTACTTTACTTATCTGTAATGAAGGCAACTATTACACGAAAAGGACTTGCATGGATGATAAAAGGGCAAGTTATGCAACCCGCAACCGCCACAAGCAATTGAGATTCTAAAGGATGCAAAGCGACAAATATGTTTATGAAACTACTCTCACCATTATTTGAGGGACTCACCATTATTTGAGGGACTTTCAGCAGCATTAGTGACAGTGTGTAGAGAATAAAAGAGATAGCCAAAGCTGCAACTATGTTGTATGTTAGCCTTTTATCGTCTTTGCTTGGAAGAAATGCCACTTTTAGTGTGTTAGTTAATTCAAATAACCTATATGAAACCTGCACACAGTTGATATTTAGAATATTAGAGTTGAAAAACATACATATAAAAAATTCTTTATTTGAAACAGAATTTTCTTACAGCCACATATATGCTAGTAACAAGCATGAAGTTCAGCATTGGGTAATCTGGGATAAAAGACAGCAATAGCTTGGGCTGTCCATTAGGCACACCAGATCTGCAAATGAACAGACTTTAAATTATAATCAAGCTGAGGTGGAGGATGACCTCCGAGACTTGAAAGAAAAGCTCAAGATGGAAAGAGATGAGAGACAACTTCACTTAAGGTGGAAGAACATTGAAAGTGTATTAACAGTGTTGCATGTAAATAATAATCTCAAGCAATTACTAGATGGAATTACGCAAATAAATCCTTTAGGTATCTCACTATCTTCATTCTTTGAACTCTTGCACTAATTTGAAGTGAAAGGAGGGAGATAATTCACCCAGTAAAATGACTAACAAATACATAAATATTGCTAGCACAAAATGCTTATAAAGTTGTTCATACCTTAGCCATATGTGAAACTGTGAGATGTAAGTCTCCAATGTTATTTTGCCAAGCCATCTGCAAAACCATAATTTGACCACAAAAGAAGAGTATAAAGAAGGGCAAAGGCCAACAGACATCATCCACAACAGATCCCAAATTGAAACCCCGCATAAATAGAGTCTTAAAGGCTACTTACGCAAAAAGTGTTAAAGAGTAGCCTCGGAATTGCTGGGTAACATTCCTCAAGCATATGTAGACACTAGTGAAAGAAAACACAAAGAAATCAGTATTTTCAAATCTTATCTTCAGCATTGTAGGAAACTGGGCTACAGATTGTACAAGTGATGCTTACCTAATTGGGATCCACGAGGTGTAAGGGTGAAATTTATTGTATGTAATCTTATCCAGTTTGTATACATACTCAAACCAGAGGTACCCTACCTACAGATCAATGTGATTAGCTCATAAACTGATCACCTCAGAATTCATCTAACATAAAGTTTGTTTGTATGAGAGGGACAAGGAAACAAATTTACCGACAAAGAGCTCATCACGACAGCAGCTTTAATAGCTATCCTCCTTTTCACTTCTGCTTCTTCCAATTTCTCCATCCACCGCTCAACCTGTGATAATCAATTTTGGAACTTGAGTAATAAAGCTCTATGAGGCCTAATAAACAAATTTATAAACTTCCCAACAAATGAAAACCAATTCACAGCAGGGTTGGAAAAAAGAAAAAATAAATAAACAAAATGTAGGTATTTAGCAAGCAATTGAACTTCACCATGGGATGATAATAAGCATATATCATTCCAACTATCCATATGTAGCGATCAAGCCCCGAACGAAAATGCCATTCATGCAAGGCAGGAAGATTTGGTTTTGCTGGATCAGCATAACCTTCAGATTTAGAGCAACTGTCAGATCTAGAAGCACCAATATGCAGAAAATCTAAACTTAAAGACATGAAGAGAGAGATTTACCAAGAAAAAAGTGAATGGGCTCCAGATCAGTTCAAACACCCCAGGTATTTCCCAAATCAGGATCACAGTTAGAAAAGAAACACCAAATTTTGCAGCCATAACCCATCCAATCTCATTATACTTATGCAGGATACCAAGTGCACCATAAACCATAAGAGTGAAGAGAGTATGCATTGGGCATATGTAATACAGCATATAGCTGTTGTTCAGGACGACGCAAGAAATTATCACCAAGAAATTGAGCCGCCACATCATCTGCTTATGAAGAAGAACATAGTGAGAAACAAGTCCGCAAGTAATTACTGCACATAAAACATCACAAATGAAGCGCATCACACCTGAGCAAACCTCACTAGACTAAAATCCTTGCGGATGTAATAATAGGAGAAGTTTCCGAATCCAGTCATCCATACGTATGCAGCAATGAAAATACGAATAGCATTATAGACCTCATTAGCAGCAAAATAGTGATACATCAGAAATAACACCTGCCAGGGAGATATAAAAATGGACTGAGAATTAAGGAAAGAACCCCGAAAGTGATGCTCCGTCATATGTCATAGAACTGTTGAAATGAACAAATCTAACATGCATAAATTTTATAGGAACAAACCTGCATCCAACCTTTCCATTCTTCAGTTTGATGCCTATTCAAATAAAGAATAGATTTTCCAGAGAATGGTGATTTATCCTTATGTATTGTGAATGATGTAACAGTCGCAACAATGATAAGTAGAAAGTAGAGGAACAGGAACAGATCTCGATTATAATTCTGCAACCAAACAAGGGTATTAAGTGAATGAAAGAAGGTAAGATCAAGAAACTGAAGTATGAAAGAGGTACACTGAAAGAGGGGGGGAGGGGGGAAGAGAGAGGAGAGGCAACATACAATCAAGGATTGTACAGATATGATAATGCACATAAAGATAAGCCACTCCAACCTCTCATATAGTTCACTTTTCACTCCCACACTCATCAAGACATAACCATAACTAACTGTTGACAATGTCAATGGCTATGAACAACAGAGTGCAACATATGCATGTCCACAACAATGAAGTACAAATGCAGATAACATGATATGGATACCTACTATTACTAAGCTGCATAATCGGTAAATGTCTAATGCATCAGATACTGCCTAAAACAAAGTGCAGGGAGTGTACCTTTTTAGATTCACCAAAAAGATTTGTGCGGTCACAGAAGTAAAAGTAAGCCATAAGGAGACCAAACTCAGACCTGAAGAGAGCTTAAACAAAAGGATTCAGTTTACAATGACAACCTTGAGAAAGCTTTGAAATCTGAAGTTACAAGTAGCATCATGAAGATAAAGATACTCACATGGCTCTCAATGTCAACCGATTATCAAGCAAGAAAGTCTCATCCATTAAAAGAAACCTGCACATACAAGACAACAGCCCATCAAAATATGGTGGAGCACAAACTCCTAAATACTCACTAATTAACCTGAAAGCCAGACTCCACACCTTGAAATATGATGCATGAGAGATTCATATCGAGTTCCTGAAGACACTGACTGCATGCCTCCACCTTCCAGCAAAACATCCTTCTCGTCTTCCTTAATTGCATTATTTCTAACCTCAACCAGATTAATCTCAGAACGCCTGCCAAAGAAAAATTAATACGCAGCACCAAATACAAAGTCCTATTCAGCTACCATCATGATAAACAAAAAAAGTAACTTTATCGCGTCACACAACAAGCCTGCATCTTATGATCTCATCACTTACTGGATGATACATTGATATGTAGGCTGTAGCATATATAGATTAACACCCATACAATAGGTCAGATGAACTCAAAGAATAGCATTGTTCCTCTAGGGTACAGAGGAAATATTTCATACTTCAGGTGTAATCACAAAAGGCTCCACAAACCAACCAACTTTGCAAATTCCAAACTTCCAGGCAAAGTGTCAAAACTCAAAATTGTCTCAGGCCATGCAAAATTTTCCCTTTCAGATGTCCTTGACCTCAAACTATGTAGAAGAACAGAATTATGTACAAGGGAATCATCCTTACAGGCAACCTGCATTGTATAAATCTAATGGCAACGAAGGATCCACATAGACCTGACTTCACAGAAAGGCTAGAAGTATAGATAGTTACACTTTGATTCTTCGATAAAAGAATTTCATTAAAAT
Source organism: Beta lomatogona (assembly GCA_947646795.1). Lineage (NCBI taxonomy): Eukaryota > Viridiplantae > Streptophyta > Magnoliopsida > Caryophyllales > Amaranthaceae > Beta > Beta lomatogona. The sequence goes on along the minus strand of CANSNZ010000527.1, from coordinate 163,706 downwards.
ATTGGAAAGACCACCAGTTAGAAGATATTGCAATTTGCATATATAAGCAAATTATTACATATCAACATACGTTTTCATTAAGAATCCACATATGAGATGACATGGTATAAAGTATAAAGGATCAATCTCAGGCTTCAACACTAATATGACATGTATCATGAGAGACCTGGCTCCTTCCTACCTTTCCAACTCATAGCCGCATGGTCATACAGTAATAATCGTCATAAAACAAGCAAGCAATGTATCAATAACCATGAAAGCACAAAGCAAGAACAAATGCAGGATATGAATCACTGATCAATTCAAATGCTATCAACTCCAATAAATTGATAGAGGAAGAATTCAAACTCACTCTTTGGAGATGGTGGACTTTTTTCTGTGTTCCAAAAATTCAGAATATACCCATGCTACAAGGACTGGAACAAGTCCCAGGAGAAATGTTACCTGCACAATGTTTTTAAGATACAACCATCAAAGAAGAAAACTAAAAAAAACCAGGAAGATGACATTTGTTAATCAGAATATGTGCATGTTTTTTCTTTAGGCTTAAATCAGCATTTTCCATGACATCAGCCGTTTTTATTAGTTATCATTTTCACGTTTATTTGACATAATTCATATAGATCAATAAATGTACTACATTACATAAGTAAGCTTCTGCAGCCAATGATTAAAAAAAAGTTCCAAACTTTATTGTACAATTAAAGTGTCCTATTCAGCAAATTTTGATTAATGTGAACTTATCTTAACTTCTCTAAACTTATCTTGTTGCTCTAATCCATATTCCATAGTGTAAATTCCTAAAACACCTCGTTGTCCGTTATTATGGTGACAATTCATATTTTGATATAATCTTGAAATGTAGTTATGTATGATAACAGCTAAATCAACAAACGGTTTGGTAGCAAACAGATAGGGAAGGTAATTTGGTAATTGCACTTGTGCGGCCCCACCCCGTCACCAGCCAACGTAGATATTCAAGGTTCCACTGATTTTACTTCATGTTCCCCAGGTGTATCATTTATGTCAATCATAGTACTCATATGTTATCTAACAAATTCAAATTAAACTAAACTCCTCCAAAACTGTACGATATCATCACTTAAATAAATTCTGCCGACAGCGTAATATATCATGCAAACAACACTAATTAACAAAAATCTTACTACTCTTATCCAAATAAATAAACCTAAACTTAAATTTAGCAGCACCATAAGATCGAAATCATAATAACTATTATCAATAACGCTGAATAATCACATTGCAGCGATCAAATCAAGATCGCAATAATAATCTTAAATCAATCAATCATACACAGAAACAAAACATTAAGAATAAAAAAAAAAATACTGCAGATTGATTTTAAAATTACCTGGCCAGGTGAAGCAGGACCAGGATTCACCATTGTTACACTTTTCTACTCAAATCAAATCGAGAGAAAACGGAATTTGAAAGAAATTGGAGTAAAAGATAATTCAATCAGTGAGAGTAAGAGTGAGGATGAAAATGTAGTAGCATTAAAGTAAATGAATTGGAGAATGAATTGAATGAATGAAAAGATCCGACGAGATTTGGGGGAAAAATGGAGAGAGAAAACCCTAGAAATCTGTGTCGGTAGTCAGCTTGAGAATCGCCGGGAAGATGTGAAGAGAGTGAATATGAGAGAGAAAGACGCGGAGACAGAGGAGGGAGAAGCAGAGTGAGATTGCTGAGTTGGCAGTTGCTCACAATCTCTTCCCCGCTAATTCTTATTCTTCCTTTATTTTGTGTCAAAATTCATTTTTCTTTTTTCTTTTTTAGGCATACGCCAGTCGCCAGTTGTTTTTCTTTTTTTTTCCTGTTGAGATTTGAGAGCCATCACACCTCACATGGGTTCCAGAGTCGGACCGAAATCTGGACCGGATCGGACCTGAATTTGGACCGGATCGAAAATTTCGGTACGGTCCTCAGTCCAGAGAAAATCCCGTTTCCAATCCCAAACCCAGAAAATTCTTGTCCAGACCAATGGACTAGAATTTATGATTTTTTTAGTAAAAAAAAATTTACATTTTAAAAAAGTTTAAAAGGTAGAAAGTTACAAAGTTCAAAACTTAATATCTATTACCTTTAGATTTCCGTCCAACATGTCCAAAACCAGACCGGACAGGAAAAATTTCGGTCCAAGTCCAAATTTTTTCAGATTCCGGTCCAGTCCTGGAGCGGTGAACACCCCTAGCCAGCACTAATCCAAATCTTCTATCTCGAAAATGTCACATCTTCTTATTGGTTGATTATTATGTATTTTAATTTTAACTATTGAATGATAGGTCATAATAACAATCAATTAAATAGAGTCGCACACGATTTATCTGGATCATAAGATTTGGATTCGATGAGTTCATACAAGTACGATACCTGCCTCTATTATTTAGATATTTCGTTTTTTTACTATTATGATAAGGCAAAAGTTAACAAGCACTCTTGGGGCGTTCGATAAGATAACTAAAAATGAAAATATTAAATGCATCTAAACATTAATCATACCTATTGACGCGTGATTTTGGAATTCATTCCAATACTTATACCATTTATGGAAATATATTTAGTGTTTATCCAAATCCCGAGGAATCCCTAAACCCTAATTAAGGGTGTCTGAATCGTATAGAAATCAAAATAATGCAATAGGAGAAAATGGGTGTATTTTTTAACTTAAAAAAATATGTCATAACTTAATTTTCCTAAACGTCCTTTTTTCAGTGTAAAGGACTTTTACAATCTGAGCCAAGCCGATCTTTTTAATATGTGAATTGTATAGAAATCCAACTGAACTTTTACCTAGCCTCAGGCTCGGCTTACTCAATTAGCACCCCCTAGTAAAGGTAACTCCCCTACGATCACCATTTTATTATCCACTTTATTAACCAGATCATGGTTATGCCTCAAGTCTTCTTAAACGTTGTAGACAGATAAATATGTCTCCCTATTTAAGTACTCAATGATGATACATATCATCGTCCTACTCGGTCTGACCTGAAGGAGAGCAATCCAAACAGCTACAGTCCAAAATCATTTTAAAGGCCCGAATAGTTTTAGAAACCCAAATTAATTACTCTTGATAATTAAGGGCTCGTTCGTTATCGTTTTTTGTTTCCAGTTTTCAGTTTTTTTGAAAACCAAAAACAAAAATATGGAAACCAAAAAAAGTAGCTTCCAGATTTTAGTTGTCAGATTTCAAAATTAACATGTTTAGTATAAGTATGATTAATTTCAAGTTTATTATCCCCTTATATCATATGGCTTTTATATTCATAAAACCAAAAACTGAAAACTTACAGTGATGCCGAACGGGCCCTAAGTAATTGTATTTTTAGTCAAGCCCAATTTGGAAGCCCAATTAATATTTTTATAAATGATAAAATTAATCTTTTAATATTGGAAACAAAAACTCTCACCAAATCTGCAGATGCTCTTTGCGCATCCCGATGTGTCTGGAGCAACAACGGTGCGCACGCGTGACATCGAGATAGTTAGCAAAATTCAGAAGCACATCAGCCGATGCGTGCCGCGCATCCTCATATCTTATCCTGTTTTTTCCGTTTTCCCTATAAATAGACCTCATTCTATCTGCTTTTCAAAGGAACTTTTACACGACTTCACAAGAACTTTTTCCATTTACAATTCGTCATATTCTCTCCATATATTCAACACTTAAACACACTTCAAATATTCAAACTCCATTGATTTTCTATTTCAAACTCCAAGGACTGCTCTTTCAAAGGTTGTTTAGAAGACTAAGACAATTAAACCATATTTTTCTAAGGGTCCTTTAATTTATTCAATTCATATCAAATTCTTTGAAGATACTAACATTTTTATTCATGATGTCACTAGTGGAAAAAACCCCACCTGATGCGGTCAAAACTAGCCTTTCAGATGCGGTTTTGGTCCGCATCAGGTAGGGGCGCAGCAGCCAGCGGCTCACTAATAATTTCTGAGGGTCGCATCAGAAAACGATAATCTGATGCGGTTCATAGAGAAAACCGCATCAGATTAGGTGATAATCTGATGCGGTTTTACATTAGAACCGCATTAGAAAACGATAATCTGATGCGGTTTTACGCCAGAACCGCATCAGATTGTGTAATGTAATGTCAAAAAAAAAAGTGCAAACCTGCAAACTGCAGGTCTGCACTACCACATTTCATTTTCAGGTCTTTACCGCATACTCCAAGTCTCCAACAACACAATTTTACAGCAACAAAATTACAAAAATAAAAACGAATGAAACATGCTTACATTTACTACCTCCGTCCCAGAATAGTCTGAACACTTTCCTTTTATGTTTGTCCTAAATTAGTTTGAACACTTCCATTCTTGGCATGGTCCCACTATTAATATATTATTTCTTTTACACATCTTTGGCCCACACTCTACATTTTATTAATAAAAAGTTACCCAATTTTCTCTCTCCTCTAATAAAAAATACCCCACCAACTCCTATCACATCTACTTTTTAAATAAAATAACATTTGATAACCACACCACAACTTATCATCTTAAACTACGTGTCCTAACAAGTGTTCAGATCTTTCTGGGACGGAGGGAGTATATCATTGCCAACAAAATACAAATAGAAGTGATTAAAAAAAATACAAATAAATCTAGAACCGAATTAATAATGCAAATAAATACAAAAATCAACCAAAAAAAATAAACAAAAATCTAAGAGAAAATACAAACAAAACGAAAATAAAACTAATAACAGAATAAAAACGAAAAAAAATTACAGATAAAATTAGAAACAGAATAAAAAAGAAAAAAATATCACAAATAAAATTAATAACATAATAAAAACGAAAATAAATTACAAAAAAAAACTAATAACAGAATAAAAACAAAAATAAATCGAACAAAAATACTAAAAAACCAGAATATATATGAACAAAAAATGAAACGAAAAATTATAGAAATTAAACGAAAAAACTAGAGAAATTAAACAAAAAAATAGAGAAATTAAACGAAAAATCACTAGTTTCATATCTAAATTCGCTTCGCGTTTCCTTCGATTTTCGTAATTTACATAAACAGAAGGAAAATTACAAAAAAAATAGAACTAGATCTAATGTTTACATAAACAGAAAATGAACGAAAATTACAAAAATTACATAAATAGAAACGAAAAAACGTTGAGTTAATGAAAATTACAAAAAAAAAAACTAAAGAAAAGAAAAAATAATAACAAAACTCAAATCTAAGAAACGAAAAACGAAAAAAACCTTTCTAGATTTTCGTCTTCGATTCGACACTAGTTTCGTCCTCGATTCTTCTTCGTCTTCGACTCGTGCATACACTAATTTCGTCCTCGGTTCGTCTTCGTGAAGACTCGTGCATGATTCGACGATGAAGGGTTTGAGAGGGAGGAGAGAAGAAGAGAGAGAGGGGAGAGGATTACTGTTGAGTGAGGAGAGAGAGGCGTCGTGGGTGGAGTGAGGAGAGAGGGGAGAGGATTAGGGTTGAGTTGAGTGAGGAGAGAGGGGAGAGGATAGTGAGTTGAGTGAGGTGGGTTAGGGTTATGGTGAAAGTAAATGGGCTAAGGTTATGAGTTGAGTTGAGTGAGGCCTCATGAGGACATGTTTTCGGTTTTTTTTTTTAATAAGAAAATATGATGCGGTCCTAAGAACCGCATCAGATTTTCAAAAAAACCGCATTAGATTTTTAATCTGATGCGGTCCACAAGAGGACCGCATCAGATTTTCTTCCCAACTTTCCTCTCTATTTTTTTGATTGATTTTCTGATGCGGTTTTGTAAAATCCGCATCAAATACTAAGTGACAGATATAGTTTTTTCCACTAGTGTGTAGATCTTTAAGAGATTCGCTGCTTGTATATTTTCTAATCTCTTATTCTCTATTTCTATTTCTTATATTTTTGTATATTATTATTCTATTCATGCATGCTTGATGCTTTTATCGCTTTCATTATCGTACATGCTTATTATTGCTAATTACAAGACCTAAACAAATGTCATAACGCCTAATAAGATAATTTGAACAACTGGTTTAGTATTCTGATTGCTAAATAACATGCCACAAAAAAATTAGTCTTTTGTATGTTTAATGAACCGACATAGACTAATATTTTTCAGGGTGTTGAAATCGATTGTTTGGTTGTATAATTGCATGAAACTAGTCTATGAAACGTGTTAAGTAGAGGCTAGATATGGTCGAATGTGATTCATGATCATGTTCGTACCCTTACCCCCGAACTCGATTATTAGTTCATTGACCAAGTATGCAGTTATAACGGTGAAATTTACATTAGATAAGTCTCTAAATTGTCCCTACAATCTCCCAATATTCAATTAAGTTTATGAGTCTTCCTTTAAAGACCTGTTGGCGACTTAAAATGTTGTTCAATAAAACACTACAATGATGTAGTCAAATCCGCGCTCATATCATGTAGGCAATAAAAATATGTCCACACACATTACTTAAATATTTACCCTCTTTACCATATTAATGTAGATTTTACTTGAATTTCAATACAAAAAGTTTCATTCAAAATTTAACTCACCAAATTTGGAAGACGATCTATTACTCTAGTAAAAACAAAGATAAAATTGCGGAAAAATACTTTAGAACCTAGTTAATTATATTAATGACATTTTGTGACTTGTATGGTCAATTACTTAAAAAGCTATTGAGGGAGCAATCGAAGTTATTAATGATAGTGAGTACTACTCTTGTGCATATTTGACTATTTTAGACAAGTCATGTGACAATTTCCATAGCAGTGGATTAACGCGACGCCACTTAAGAGTTGAGATCACATGTCTTATTTAATGTCTTATATTTCATCAGGCTATATTCATCATTTTATGAATCCAAAATAAACAAACTTAAATAATTCGAGTAATTTTATGGGTGATGTGGCAAATAAGAATTAATTAAGACATCATATGGAATAAAGGATCTCTATTGACATTTAGATTCAATTTTTTATCTATGAATTTTTATTATGACACCCTTGAAAGATATTGATGATTTTCCATAGGAAAAGCTCAAGTTAAGGGAAAAAATTGAATATGTTGGTAAAAAAGTTTCTTACATATCACCCACAAAGTCATATCATGCCCGTTATTTATCATTGGTTATCAAATTATCAAAAGTCAATGTACATATGTTTGATTGACATAGAAAAACATGAAAAATAAAACTCCCATGAATTGAAAAAATGCAAAATTGTTTAGTTGGCAAAAACATAGAAAATTGCACATTGGAAATAACTTTACCTCCCAATGAATATTGCTGAACCTTATTTTACAGGAGTAGCTTACTAGAATTTGAACTTATCTGCATTTTGAAACTTCTCCTCTATAGGCAAAACTAGTAATCATAAATGGTTATTACTCATCAACAAAAGTTTGTTTGATCTATACTTCCTTCGATTTAGTACGTCTAATTCCGGACAATGATAGTTCGGTATAAATGGTGGTAATGAACTAATGATAATGCATTGTAGTGTAAATTTGTAACGGAAATTTCATGTCATTACCAAATGGTCATGCTATTTTATCTCAAAATATTCACTTTCTTAAATTTTCATTTTCATCCGTGGTCACTTTGAAATGTGGTATTGAGTGTTAATGAAAATTTATAAAGAATAACCCATGTTTGATAATGAAGTTTAATTACCATGGATATTAACATGATAATTTCCTTACAAATTTACAGATGGTTTTTTTATAGGGACATCTTCTCTCTCAAAAATCTTGAAGTTAATACCACTTTCTTTCTAACATTCCCGAGAGGATTACCAACCCATAAACATTTCTCCTTCCATAATGGAAAAAACTTTGTTACAAATTCAAGAGATACCTGATCAATGATCACATTGAGGAAAACCATAATATTTTACCAAAGTGACTAATAACAACGCATGGGTAATTTATTTATTTCTTTTGTATTTACATTAAAAAAAACAATCCGAGGTCATTGGAGCTCAAACAAAAAGCAGATGAAACAAACTAATAATAATCAAACTATGAAATGAGTAATTTAAACCATAGAACACCAATACTCTATGATCAAATATGTACTCAATAATAATAACTAATTAGAGTAATATACATAAAAAAACAACATTTTAAACAGTACAACCACAAAATGCATAGAAGAAACAGAGTAATGAAAATAAAGCAAGAGATTCAATAATAGTCACCATATTCCAAATCACGTTATCAACCACCCATAAATTCAGCCACTGCAATCTCTCCGTCGTATAATTCGAGAAATCAAATTCCGGCCACCTGAAAATGGAGGAAAATGACGAAGATACCCCCAGAATTCCAATTTCCGACCACCGGAAAACTGATGCTGTTGCCGTCCATATTCTGCACATCGATCTGCAAATTTGTATATATTTTTTTCTGAAAAGAAGTTTTTTTTTTGAAAAAAATCACTTGACGTTTTTATTTTTATTTTTTGGGGTGTGAGGAATCAGGAAAGTGTTATGGTGGGATATTTTTTTTGTTTTGATAGGAAAGTGGAATAATTTGTTGGATGATATTTGATGGGGACGAGGGATAAGCTGGTTGCAGGTTGGGGATTAGAAATTGGGGTGGAGCCGTGTAGGGAAAACTCTAGTGAAATTGAGAAGACTAGAAAGAGCTTGTGAAACGTGAAGTCAAGTGTTTGGGCATTGTTAATTTGGGTGGACCAATCAACATTTCATGCATAAGCAATTTAAAAACTAGGAGCCTGTCTTTCTCAACTTATTTTTAGTTCAGTTCAGTTCCTAAATTATTATCATTACTATTAATTAGTTATAATTAGTTATTAGGCCCGGGCTATGCCCCGGATTAGGAAAATTTTCATTTATTAATATTATACTTTAAGATGATAACACTAAATGTTATTTGGTTTAGTAGTTAAAACTTTAGTATATGTTCTTGAGGTCCTGGAATCAAATCATATGCTACGTAATTTCTATTTTTTTTATTGTTGTGGATTACATGGAGTAAAACTCCCTTAGGGAGAGCGTCATGTGGCACCATTCCTTGTTTAGGCACACCTTTTAATATATTAGTATAGATTTAGTTCAGTTCAATTTAGTTCACTTAAGTTGTTTTATGTTAAAGATAACAGACCCTAGCTGTCATTTGGTTCATATTAGTAGTATAACAAGTAAACTTCATATGAAGTTCTAATTTATGGGATTTGGATCCCATAATCAGATTCATGGGATCGGAATTTTCAAGAGATTGTTGGGTTAGCAATGGATTCTAACATCTTATATTTGTAACATACGTTCTTGAAATTGGTTTATCAAGAAAAATCAATTGGTACCCGAAGCTCATCCAAATGGTACATTATATTGGTATCAAGATATTCGTTGGATAAGAAATCTACATCTATCATATATGTAACCATAATTTTTTCATTGCTACCCCAAAAGCAAAATACTCCCCTATTTGGCGAAAAAATTGTAGCTCAAAGATACATTCTTCGTAAAGGAATAAGATGGAAAATAGGAGATGGGAGTAATGTACTTTTTTGGGTTGATAATTGGACTGCAAACGAACCTTAAGCGCAAATTTCAAAATTATTCCCTTTTTAAATTGATTTCACACTTAAGGTCAAGGTGTCATCCTCCCTAATGCTTCTTGGGACATTGGCAAGCTCAACACTTATGTCCCTCCTTATATTGTTAACATTATCAAAGGCATACCGCTTCCTTCTCAACCCATGATTGATACTCCTATTTGTGGTCTTACCTCCAATGGCCTTTTTTCGATTAAGTCAGCTACGTGGCTAGCTCATAATTTGCCCAATCCAAATCCTTGGCCTTATAAATGGATTTAGAACTTGACTTACCACCAAAGATTATTATTTTCTATGGGAAATTTGCCACAATAGCCTAGCTATTCGGCAAACTCTCCATGCTCGCCACATCATTCCTTTTGATCATTGTCTCCTTTGTAATACTTCGATAGAATCCTTAAATCACCTGTTTTTGTGTCCCACCACAAACACACCCGTTGGAATATTTCTCAAGTCCAAGCATGGCTTGACTCTCCCTCTTTTCAAGGTACACTACTGGAGTAACTCACCTTCTTCAAAACTAGAAGCCAACTATTGAATAAATTTGCCTTCCTTCTTTGGCACATTTGGAAGGAGCGAAATGAGATCATCTTCCATAATGCAGCATGGATTCCATTCCGTGTTTTCTATAAATCTACTTTTGCCTACAAGCAGTGGTGCACCCACACTGCCCTGGATCAACGACTTTGTTCGGGTTCTCCTCATCAGGAGCTCCACCCCATTCCCTTACCCTCATCCCCCCTCACATCATGGTGGCCTAGGAGCCCCCCTCCTCTTTACTCTTCAAAACTAAATTTCGACGGCTCAGTCATCAATTCCTCAGCAGCGCTCGTTGTCATCATCCACAATAACTTAGGCTAAGTCCAACAGGCTTGTACCTACAACTTGGGTCACAAGTCTATCTTGATACCCGAAGCTTCTGCTTTCCATCGTGGTGTTCTCTTAGCTCTACAATATGGCATTCAGAACCTCATCATCGAAGGCGATAGCCCACTAGTAGAATAAATGATTATTGCTGCGGTCATTAAGTAGCCTATTGCGGCGGTTTTGACCGCGCAGCAATTAAGGGCTCAACAATAGGTAATTAACCTATTGCTGCGGTTTTTGACCGCAGCAATAGGCCTACCTATTGCTGCGGTTTCTAACCAAAACCGCTGCAATATGATTATTTTTTATTAAAAAAATACAATGTATTGCCGCAGTTGTGGCTAGGAACAGCAGCAATAGGCAGATCTATTGCTGCGGTTTTGGGCCAAAACCGCATCAACAAGTACATGTACAAGTAAAATTTTTTTTTTTTTTTTTTTTTTGCAATTTACCATCAAACTTGAAACATAAAAATGTTAACAAAATATCAAGGCACTTCGAAACTCAAAAACCTGACAATCACTCCAAATCCGTCAACCAAATTACTCCTTTCATAGAAATAAAATCATAATCTATACAAACACCACCCCCACAAAAGAGAAGAATTAAATAAAAATCATCCTCATTTCTGTAAACTTAAACACTCATTTCAATTAAATGAAATACTTTTAGTAGTGTTGAAAAATAATTTATGGACAATTCACCGATTAACGGCCACGCACATTCAACCAAAAAGCTACAATTTCGTCTTTATATACAACCCTTTGTGCTCTTCCACTGCAATCTCCTTTTTCCCCACACCTCTGTTTTTCTTTCATTACAAAAGTTCATTTTTCTCCTTCTACTGCTCAGTAGAGGAGGACTAATGAGCTTTAACATATAATTGTCCATAAGCTAATGAGTTGTATCAGCTACTCATAAAAACAAATCCGAATACTTCAAAACTACAAATTATACAAACAAGTCATTTCATTGTCGCATATGAAACATAAATCAAACGCTAAAACCCATGAAAACAAATTGACAGAAGAAAAAACGATTCAAGTATAGATCACAAAGGCCTGCGAAGAGGAGAGAGAACCAAAGAAACTCGCCGGTCAGCGACTGGAGAAGACAAACTCGCCGGCGAATTTCGACGAAGATGGCGAGAGGAAATGATGATGATGAAGAGATGATGGTGTTCGGGTGAAGTTCGACGAAGATGGTGAGATCTGCCATGAGAGAGAGGGAGGAGTAGGAGTGAGGTTGAGAGAGGAGGAGTGAAATGAAGAGAAACGACTGAAGGGTGAAGAGACTGAAATGCTGGATCCCAAACCCTAGCGCCTCTTATATGAAATAAATGGGGATATTGCTGCGGTTTTTAAAAAAAACCGCAGCAATATATTAAAATATTATGTTTTTAATATTATTTTAATATATTGCTGCGGTTCTTGCTTAAAACCGCAGCAATATGTCTGGTCAAAAAGTCAACTTTTTTAAAAAAAATTTCCTGTTGAAACCATATTGGTGCGATTTTTGGCCGAAACCGCAGCAATATCTTTATTCTATATTTTACCTTTTCTTTTTACGTAATATATTGCTGCGTATAGGTAAAACCGCAGCAATACCACCGCAGCAATAATCAATTATTCTACTAGTGGCCTCCTAGTTATCAATACTCTTAGAGCACGTTTGGTTCGTGATTTTTAGGCTTCAAGAAATGGAATCAATTACCGATTCCCTTTCTTTTTGTTTGGTTCAACCCCTCATCAATCCATTACCATTACTTGGTGGTAATGTACTCCCCTAATTTGTTACCCTTCTCTCCCCCTCAAGTAACAAAATGCATTATTTAGTGGTAATGGTTACCATTCCATGGCTTGAACCAAACACCTAATAAAGCTAACCATTTTTGTTACCATTCCTCTCCTCTATTTGTTTCCATTCCCTTTCCATTCCATACTTTGAACCAAACGACCCCATAAAGGTGTTTGGTCCTCTCCATGGCAGATTGATCACATCATCAAGGATACCATGCTCCTTCTTCAACAGTTCAATTCTTGGCAAGCACAACATATTTATCGTGAAGGAGATTCAACAGCAGATTGGATAGCTAATGTTGGTCATTTAATTGATACTTCTTTTCCGATTACTCCTTGTACCAATTATTCCCATCAAACTATTCTTGTAAATGATGTTTTAGGAGTTCCCCTCGTGAGGAGGGTTTCCTAAGCTTTATTTTTCTTTACCTTAAAAAAAGTGCATATAATGGTATAAGGCTCTTAGTAAGGGGGGTCAGATAAGCAACTTCTTATATTTTGTGGGAAGTGGCCAGAGACTTAGGTAGTTCCACTTTCGCCATTTCACTATTTTTTTATCATTCAAAAAAGGTTTTAAAATAGGTTTACTTAATCGTAAAAATTAGAAAAAGAGTTTGATCATTTAGGAAAATAAGCAGAATTATTTTTCCAAAAATATAAAATGAGTAAATTGTGTTTGCTTATTTTATCAAATGAACATCAGTTTTGCACGTTATCTAAATGACTACTCACTTTACCATTTTTAAAGAGTAGTGAAAATTTGCTACATATTATGGAATAATACCTATGCATTATAGTTCTATACCAAGGTAATCAAGAAAATTATAGGATTTCATCAAACTTTTCAAGGAATTTGTCACGGTATAAATCTATTGGTATCATTAGTGTAAAAGGAACTTCGACTTCATTAGAATCTTCAAACATCCAAGAAAACAACCCGAAAAAGAAGGAAAACAATTGAACCAAAAATTAAACTTGAGCATAATAACAAAAAAAAAAACTAATGGGGTGTCTGGTATAGAAAATTTTGATGTAGAAAAGGGATTCAAATAAGTGTTTCTATTTCAAATTGTTCAGTATAATTTATAAGTAACAAATATCGTCTCCAAAAGGTAACACACTCCCCCCTATTTGTTACCCTTGTCAAGCTAGTGGAGACAAATTACGTTTCCTGTCTCAACCATAAACTTCTCAATTGTTTCCATTCCACTAGGATACCAAACAACTATTAAGGCAACACTTATGATTACCATTTTCCCTCCTTATCCAAATCCTTTCCATTTCGTTTACTGTGATGATACCAAACGCCCCATAAGGTTGAAGCACGATGAAATGAAGGTAAAAAGTGGAGATAGGAAACCAATTTACTACCTCCGTTTCATATTAGAGGCTACACTTTCAAAAAATAGGGACCCATGTGGAGAGGAGAGAGATAGAGAGAAAGAAAAACGAGAACCCATGTGATAGAATAGAGATAGAAAGGATTTATTTCCCAAAAAAAGAAAGTGTAGCATCTATTGTGAAATACCCCATCATAAAAAGTGTAGCAGCATCTAATATGAAACGGAGGTAGTATTACCATTTAGTAAATGACATTTACCAATTACCACATCATATTAGGATTTCTTTTTTAGAGTTTGGGCTGAATTATGTAGTAGTTCAATATACAAACTCCAGCTAAGATATTTTAAAATTCTACCTCCACAACTAAGGACGTGGCTCACCATTGTCATGAAAACGTGAAATGACCCAAAATACAACTCCAACCTCTGCTCCTCCTGTTAAACATTATTAAAACCTTCACAACTCCACTTCACACTTTTTTCAATCCTCTCAATTCTCCCTTCAATTCAATCACGTTTAACATTTACTCTTTCAACTTCAAATTCCCTAATTTCTAATTCACTCAACTTTTTTCCAACTCAAACCCACAATTTTCCCCTATTCTCTCTCCAAATTCTTCGTCAAATTTCTTCTTGATTAACTAAATTACATTATTACTTCAATCTTCGCTTTCTTAAAATCAACAACTCACTCCATCTTTTTTCCTCCGAAAACCTAGATTTAGTTCAAAATCCTCAAATTTGTTTGTGTTTTTAATTGCGGAAATTGCAGTTTGATATTAATTAGTGTATGGCAAATGCATATAATCAAAGAAGAAGAAGAGTAGTAGTAAATCCTCAAGACTTTGGCTTTCTTTCACGCCCTACTTTCTTTCTATCTAATCCTTCTTTCCTTGTTCGCATGGATGTTCATCGCTCTTTTTCATTAATGCAGGTAATTTGGATTTTTTCCTCTTTTTTTTTATTTTAATTTTTTTTGTAGAAAAAACTAATGGTTTGATGTTTTTGTTGTTAGTTCATGGCTGAAGCGGGGCTGTTGCCATCTCCTGAAGAAGAACTCAAAAGGGAATTAGTCATCCAGAAACTCAAGAAGGTATTCTGTGTTTCTTGAAGATTTTTCTTTTATTTTTTTAAATTTTAGTTTTTTAATATTTTTTTTATTGGTGGGTATTATTTGAGGATTTAGTTTTATGGGTTGAATATAAATTGCAAAAGTAAAGTTCTGGTTGTGTGTATCGAAATTTGGAACCAGTCTATATGTGCTTTCACTGCTTTGCTTTTCCAGGCTGTTGTTGAAAGAAATGTCATTTAGGATTTTGGGATATATTCAAGAAAATACACGTCTTTTTTATTATAAAGTTTAAATAAAGGAAATAGCGTCTCATTGTGTTTATGTGTTTACAATTTTTATCAGCATAAAGGAAATAATGGAAATATTGGTTTGCAATGCGAAGCTCTTTCAAGAAATAGTTTTTTAGTGTGTCTTTAAGCTAATTTTGCCAAATTAGGTTTAATAAGGCCTGATCTTTGGTGTAATTTTCGTTAAATCTTCGGCCACTCCATCAAAGTAGGATTTTGAATTCAAGATTTTCGAATTGGTTGTTATACAGTATTATACTGTTCAATTGCATGGCAATAATAAAGGCCTCTGGATAATCTTTTTGTTAGCATTCATTGCCTTCTTGAGTAGCTACTAGTATATTGGTCATTGGCATCAATTAGTTGTATCCTCATGCTTCTAAGAGTAGTGCTTCAGTGAGTCAGCATAGCTGCTGAGAACATTCATATTCTCTATTATGGCTGAATTCCTAATTGAGTGGATAATCTGAAGTAGAACTGCTTTTTCTTGCTCATATGCATCTTATTCTAACTGCATACATGTGTTTGGACTTTCTTTTTAATTGGATCATGGTGATTATTGCTATATTGTAGATCGTACAGAAATGGATCACAAAAATTGCTTGGCAGAGGAAACTTCCCGAAAATGTGATTCGAGATGCATCAGCGACTGTATTAACTTATGGATCCTATGGCCTTGGGGTGAGAATTATGTTTCTCCCTTGTACTATGTGCATGGTCTCACGTTTCATCTTAATTCTACACATATGAAGTCATTTTCCACAGATAATATGTTAAGATTTTTTGGGTTTATCTGTATCGAAGTTTTGTTTTACTAGTATACTATTATCAGATTGCATTTCATGTCTAATGGATCTAATATATCCTTGGCGCCTGAGAAGTGATAAGCTATATGAAAGTTGGTTTTATATACATGTGAAGTTGCCTATGCAGGAAGCTTTGACTGTTCAGAAACTATTTTTTTTGGACTAGAGGAACTGTTGTCGGGCATTGGTATGCGTTAAGGATTCATCCATTGTTTGAAAATTTTGCTTGTTTTTGGTTCCAAATGAATTGTAAGCCATCAATATTAGTGTTTGATGGTCAAAGTATACAACATGGGTACTTGAGGTCTAATAAAGTGTTTGAGTGATGGTACTTCTGAAACTATTCTCAATCCATTCTCTTTTACTTGTAACATGGGGGGGGAGATGCACACTTTTTTAAAAAGCCCATGTAATACGAAAGAGACAGATGAATTAGATGGCCATGTAAAGAGAAGAGAGAAGAGGAGATTGAAAAGCCAAATGAGTTAATGTTGCATGTATTTTGAAGCTTCTAAAAATGGCAAGTGTTCCAAGTAAAATCTAACCGAGGATGTATGTAATATTGTGCAAGTAAGTGAAATGATATGATACCGAAACTTGTGAAGTTGATAATATCCAATGTGCATCTGAAATTGAATGTGCTTGTAATAAAGCAATTTATGGTTGCTGACACTCAAATTTTAGAATCAATGCTTAAAATATGTTCTGTTTTTAAGGGTGGCTGATTGAATGTTCAAGTTATCTTCTAAAAAGATTTAACGAGTGAGTATGATACAATTTTTTTAGTTGTAATTCTATATCTATCCCATACCCAGGTTCATTGTTCAGAGTCAGACATCGATGCTTTATGTGTTGGACCCTGGTTTGCTACTATGGCAGTAAGTTCCTTTTTCTGTCTATACTATTTAAATTTATGTATAGCTTATCTATGGATGTCTCATTTTAGTCATTGTCATTGCAGGAGGATTTCTTTATTGTTCTATACAATATTCTAAAAGGCAGACCTGAAGTGTCTGAAATTCATTGTGTTAAGGATGCTAAGGTTCCGCTAATGCGATTTAAGTTCGAAGGGGTTGCTGTTGATTTTCCATATGCTCAACTTCAAGTCATGTCTGTTCCTGAAGTAAGCTCTCCTTGTTTAAAGATGAAACTAAGTCTTATCAATATATAGATATTGCGTAAGGATGAATGACTGTTAAATTTTGTTTTGCTTGTTTTTGTTTCATGGTTTAGTCTGTTTTGGACTTTGGTAACCACATGTTAAGTATTTTCCCTTTTCTCCCTTAGTTCTTAGTTGTACAAGAGAATACATCTAAATATAATAATTTATTTGTCGATTTCCATTTTTTGATTTGCTGCATACTATAAATGCAGAATGTGGACTTGCTGAACCCAATATTTCTGACCAGTATCGATGAAACTAGTTGGAAAAGCTTATCTGGCGTACGTGTTAACCAGCGCATCCTTCAACTTGTTCCAAATGTGGAGGTAATATGTTTTAGAAGATTGGACAAATCTTTTGTTCTTAGAGTCATTATTTGTGATATTGTGGAAATGGTGTGTGCGTGCATGTGCGCGCATGTGCGTGTGCCTGCGCATGCACTTACGCGCGCACGTGTGTATGTGTGTGTGAAGAGTGAAGGCCCTTATACCTAACAAATAGGTGGCTTGCGGCTTTTTCTAGAATATGATGTATAAGATAAACAACTTAGTAAATTTCTAGAAATTCCATCATATGGCAGAATAGGGAATCATACTAATCTATATTCCTATAATGATTTGCTCGAGTAATATCTTTCTCAGTAAAGCTTTCTAAACCAAAGGTTTTGCATTTTCACAAAAAAAATTTAGTCATAAAGCTTTCAGATAAACCATATAGCAAACGATAAATGTGGTCTACTTCAATAAGGTGTACACTTTTGCAAATAGTAAATCTATCTGTGTCTTGCTATTAGAGGGATTTGTTTTGCCAAGTCAAGCTACAACCTTTTTGTCTTTAGTTATTGTCTCGCAGGAAATGGTGCTTTATGGCTATGGCTAATATTGTGCTTTATGGCTAAGTTTTATTGTATTTTGAAATTAGTACATTTTGCAACTTTCGGTTGTTGCTTTTGACATCTTACGTTTAATGTGATGTCCTTTTTGGTTGTATTTATATTGTTGATGCCATTATTAGCCCCTTTGTTTTGGAAGTCGAGCTCTTCTATTCATCCCATATCTTATGTACATAACTAGTTCCGGTGGAACTTGATTTTCGTCATGTGACTTAGTACAAGAACTGTGGTTTAATGTTTTCATCAGTAATATAACTGTGACTTAGGCATAATGTACCTAGGGCATTGAGGTTGAATTAGCAAGAAAACGATGTTTTCAGGTGAACTATGTCACCATTGAATATTTTAACCTTCCCTAGGCTAATACAGTGTAGCGTTGAGGTTGTATCTCATTTCTCCTTCCGTCATTCCATTAGCAATTGCATCCTGTAATGGCCAATATTGCCAATATAAAGAGGTCAAGTGGTCTACAATTTTATTAGGGAAGCCATGTAACCTGTTGTAGAGTATCTGTCAAAAAAAAAAAAAATGTAACCTGTAGAGTATATGTTTACCAGTGGGCCAGAAAAAGGAATTGATAGGTCTCTCATTTGTTCATTGTCCTTTGAGATAACTTCATTGCATACACCAATTAATTCAGCTGTTATGTTATTTACTGTCCGAATTTACCATATATCGTCCGTATTTATACGGAGTTTTTTTTTCTTTTTTCTCCCTCGTCTACTTCTTCTTCCTCCCTAACCACCACCACCTACCCACCACTACCACCATCCTGCAAGCCACCCCAACCCCTCCTGCCAGCCCCCACCTCCCACCCATTCCCACCCCTGCACCCCACCCTTGCAGCCCTACTCCATTCCCACCCCCACAGCCCACCCCATTCCCACCCCCCACAGCAGCCCCCCCACCCAGCCCTCTTACCCAGCCCACCCCACCCCGCAGGCCGCCCAGCCCCCCACCCAGCCCCCTTACCCAGCCCACCCCGCAGGCCGCCCAGCCCCCCACCCCTGCCGCTCCACCCCAGCTCGCACCGGCGTCGCACCTCCACTCGCATTCACCCCCTTCGTCCTCCTCCACTTGCATTCTCCCAGATCATTATTTCCTCCTCCCCCCCGCAATACCCCAACCCCGCACGTTCCCCGGCAGCCCTCCCTCCTGCGCAGACCACCTCCTGACGCAGCCCTCCCGCTCAGCCCGTCGCACCTGCACCCGCCTTCACCCTATTCGTCCCCTCCACTCGCTTCTCCCAGATCCCATTTTCTCTCTCCTCACCCCGCAACACCCCAACCCTGCGCTTGCCCCAGCAGCCCTCCCCCCTGACGCATCCCCCACCCCTTCTTCTTCCTCTTTCTCCCTTCCTCCTCTCCAGGCCCCAGCTCTGAAAAAAAAATAAATGTTATTGTTCATGGAACTGAATTTTGCTTTTGGTTCCACCATAATAGAACCGATTTTTTTTTTTATTCCTCCATGTTGGAACCGAACCAATTTCTCGTTTCCGCCATGGTAGAACCGATTTTTTTTTTTTTTTTTTTTCCGATTCCTCCATGGTGGAATCGAACCAAATTTTCGTTTCCACCATGGTGAAACCAGAAAAAATTGTTGGTTCAACCATGAAATTACTTCAGTTCCTGCTGAAATAGTCTAACATTTTTATATTTTTAAGGTAAAAAAATAAAAAATACAAATACGGACGGTATTTAGTAAACCCCTAATTGAGTCTAGTTTTAACCAGCTTCTTCCTTGTGAAGTTCTCTTTACTGCTTTCTATATGACTTCCATTTTCACATTTATGAGAGCTTTCTATGTGTTAATCAGTATATTCTAATGGGTTGATAAGTGGGCTGTATCGTGGTGAACCTTGTCCAATATGTTTTTACTTCTTTGCATTAACCTTCTTTCTCCCAGTTTCACCCCCAAACAAAGGATAGGACTGCTCTTGGTGTTTGATCTATCATTACTAGTTGGACTAATTGGTCACATCTGGTATCCTGCAAAGGAGCTATATGAAGATCACTTTGATCAACCATTGTTTGTTGGTATATTATACTCTCTCCTGGAAATTATTGTCATATTTGCTGAGTTACTAGATTAGGATGTCCCCCATAAACCGGTACTTAACTAATATAGTGCGATATTGTGGTGTCATTTTCAATGTTATTGTTATATTCCAGCCTTTTGGGTCTAGATTTTCCTAGAGTATTTCATTCTTCACAATCATTGGGGGTCAGTGTAAGACTTTCTCAGAGACTTGCACAACAAGCCATTTCCATTCACCTGCCCTGTTTCCCAGTTTAATTGATCTAGCACAGTAGCACTAAGCTACTGGCAAGGAATGGTTCTGAATCCAAAATTTGCATGTCAGTAGTAACACAGGGACAATGCAGAAAAAAAAAAAAAATTGAATCATGTGGGGAGGGTATAATGCTGAATCAGATGCTTATTTTGAACAAACTCTATGTGACAATTATTAATTTATAAATGAAATGGAACTATTCAATATAGAGCAAAAATGATGAAGGGGAAATGCGAGAAAATTCTAATGGAAGGAAAAATGTCTTCCAAATTGCAATCCTAGTAATAGTCTTATTATTAGATAATTAGTCTTCAAATAGAAGCTATGAAACTTTTTAGAAGCAAAATAATTTTTTAAAAAACATTTGCAAAAGAATCCACTTGTTCTTGAAGATAACAAATTATGGCCTTCTTCTTTTTACCCTTTAAAGTTAGTTTAGGAAAAATAAATATAGTTAACAGGGTTCCATTTGAAAAGACAACATATATACAAGATTCCAAGGATTACTTTGAACTTTCTTTTTCTCTTTGGGATTTACTTACTTAGTTCCTCCGTGAATGAGTTAAATGGCTATCGAGAATTGGAGGGTTGCTAATAAATAAGTTACTGACTATATTTTAAGGTGGAAAGTAAAAGTAGTTTATAATAGAAATGAATGCACACAAAGATTCTGAAGGAAGAGGAAAAGTAACAAGATAGTACTTTTTTTTTATTGAGGGGATTAACAAAATAGTACGTAAAAGATGGTGTCAAAACCTCCAAAGTAAAAGAAAAAGAGAGTAAAAGGAACAGAATAAATCATGAACAGTTTTGTGACACATGGCTTCTAGTATCAGTAAGTGTACTGGTTAATTGGCTGTAACATTTGCTCAGACCAAAATTGTTTATTGTTTGAGACTCATGAGTCTGAATTTTGCTTTATCGAATACGCCTGTTAACTTGGCTTAGCACATGGGAACTGACTGTATGAGGCTTAGCCGTTTGGGGAAAAAGTACTCTACTGGTGCAAATGTACCATTACTAGGTTTGCGCTTACTCTTAGTTGCAATCTCATCAAAATTTTAAAACGTTGATTATAATGATTATATTCTCGTCCTTCATAGATAACATCCATCATTTGCTACTCAAGTAAGATGCATTTTTGAAATATTTGAATCTTGGCTTGTACCTTGCACAAGTGGGAGAAGGATCGACTTGGATGAAGTTAGACTTTAGTAGCTATAGCTATGGGAGGGGGGGGCTAGTGCCTGAACTTGTAAGAAAACCTTTAATGATTCTGCAACTTCTTTGCAATGTTTCCTAGAAGAATGGAAGGCTGGAGATATTCGCGTAGCTAACTCAGTGAAGTGTCTGATTTTATCAGATCAATTAGTGGACCTTATTTAAAAGTCACCAGAGCTGTGGAAGAAAGGTAAAGAGAATAATTTACAAGTGTGTTGTTAATCGATTGATGAGTCTGTCATTGCTGCTAAGTGCTATCAGAGATTCTTTTAGCATTAGTAGCTAACCAAGTTGATGAATGATATCCCCGTCAAAAAAAAGAATTGATGAAAGATATCAATTGTCATTTTATATAACAATATTATGTGGAATCTCTCTATTGCTATTTCCTTAGACCAGATCAATCACCTTCGATGTGTGACTTAGCATTTTTATTATGGGTTTCTCATTTATGTTGTACATATGTTGCAGAATTTTCAGTCATTGCTGCGATGCATCAAGTTTTGGGCCAAACGTCGTGGTGTTTATGGTAATGTAAGTCATCTTTGTTCGAACTTTCTCAACTAGAGATGGACTTTTTGCCTTCAAATTTTATGTAGTACATGACGTTTTTCAAGCTCTGGAATGTATGCATTTTGTACTCATTTAATTTCATGATATGTATGTATCTGTTTCTGCTGGTTATTAGCATACATTTCTGAGATTGATGAGTATCAAGTGTGATATGATATGTTCACATAACTAAGGCTATGATCCTGCATTAAAAGGTGCAAGCATTATGCATTTTTTCTTTCTGAAGGCCAAAATTTTTGTCTGTGCAAGGAGCAAAACTTGAGAAATTTTTTTCACTGCGCCAGGCTATACAACCATCCATAAGTGACACAAGAAATAGATTTATACAAAAGGTTGTAAGTAATTTTTTCTTAATAATATAGGCCTTGTCATGTTAGTAAAGGATACTAACACCAGTCGCGGTCGTCACTTTGCGTTGTGGTCATGGAGGTGATGGGCGAGGGTGATAGTGATGGTGGTGGCTGGATGTTGGTGATTGAGGGCGCCGATGCTAGTGGTGGTTGCTTGCAGGGGGCGTTAGATGATGGGGATAAATTTGGAAGGGGGGGTTGGTCGGTTTGTCTTGAAACCAATGTCACAGGATTTGCCCAAGTTTCTTGAGGATTTTGAATTGGAACAGGCGATTTGGAACAGAATTCTCATTTCACAGGGGAAGAGGGCCTGTATTTTGAAAGCAATACATTAAAAGCCGAATTCCATGCCTGAACCCGTTCCGGAGCAAGCCGCAAATTATGCGACATTGCTTGAAACTTGGGGGTGGCATTCTTGGTGGAGTATGGTGGTGAATGATTACAACATTGTGTGAGCCAAAACTGAGATAAGGGAAATCTAGGTCTTGGAGGAGGGTGGTTAGGGAATAGGGAAAGATAGGAAGAAGACATTTGGAGTAATTCTATTCACCAAAGTGGAGAAAGTAACCCCAACAATGTGAACCAAACAACAACAAACGAAAGGGAGCGGGATAGTTTCTTCCCATTTCTTAGAGACTCAAATTAAACACCCCCTATAATTTAAATAAATCCAACCAGTGACATTGAAGGGAAGGATAATAATAACTAATAAGACAAAGATGACACCAAATTTGGCAAATTTACATTTTTCAACTATTTTTGAGAATGATGTGCAGAATTTACAATACTCATATCCTATATTACTCGCCACTCGGACTCGACCGGGCATGAGTATGTGTCAAAGTCTTCGATTCGGCTATTGTATGAAAGTTTACCATGATTTTCACCAAAATGATGCATTGAAATGTTCAATACCCATGTTGGAAGTTTCGAGGATCAAACATGGTACTTGAAGTGAAGTGGAGAGTCCGAGTGACATAGTTCATTTTATGGCCTCTGAATGTGTGGTGAAGAAAGCATTTATGTGACTAACAGTCTTACATCTATGAGTCAATAAGCTTTATCAATGAAAAAAACTATACGCTCCTCCATATCCAATTTTGATATTATAGAGTATGGTTTGAAAGGTTGGGACTTTTGTTCTTTTTTCTCTTCACATGTATGTATTGTTCTTGTGGTTCTATTTACATTAGTTGTTACATTTAAAATTAGCTATTACCATTTTAGTACTGGCTTCATTTTGTTAGTTTACCTGATGTGATTTTAGCCTATCATGGCTGCTATGCCTTTGTTGTCTTTTAGCAGTCCATGTACAAACCAGATTCCACTTTGTCAGGAATGAGGAAACCAGTTATGGTGGTGCTGTCCCACTGGTGGTTGAATTGAATTTGTTCTTGAGTATCATAGCAAAAGACGCTAAAGAAAAAACTAAAAGAAAATCTAGAAGAAAAACTAGAAAAGGGATTGGAAGAGGAAGCGATGAGACATGCAATTTAAGTTTTTTGTATGCTGGAAAAAAAGCCAAAGGGTGTGGAAGTATGCAAGCAAAGACAAGATAAAGTTTGGAATTTAAGAACTTTCTTCACTATATGTTTTCTTCTAAGTTGCATCTTTCCTTCACTGTTTATATTCTTGTCACTAGGGTATTCCCATCTCGAGGTACCCTCTACCTCACCAGATATCTAACAATTTGTGTTTGTGTTCAGTTGTTTGGATTCCTTGGAGGAATACATTTAGCTGTACTATCAGCTTTTGTTTGTCAGAGGAGTCCAGATGCTTACCTAAGTGCCCTGGTGATGAGTTTCTTTAACACATTTGCCAGTTGGCCTTGGCCTACACCTGTTCTCTTGCAAGATGGTATGATGCAGACTGTGGAAGATGTGCCTGAGAGAAGATCTTTGATGCCCATCGGACTGCCTTGCAGCCCATATCAATACTGCCAGTCCAACATCACACGGAGCACATTCAACCGAATCAGGGCAGAATTTCTCCGAGGGCAGAACATTGTCAAGGTCAGTAGGTTTTGTGAAGCTAGTGGCTTGATGCGTGATCGATATATGTGATTTATTGTTTTTTGACCTCCCTTGTCCATAAAAGCGCTACAAAAGACGCTATTCTTTGAGTTTTACGGCCGTTTGGTAAGTGGTAATAATGGTGATAATGGTATTGAAGTTTATGTCTTTCAGTGAATAATGCAATTGTTGATGTTTTATTGTGATTTGACCTTTGTCTGTGTAGTTTATGTCTTTCAGTGACTCATATCCTTTGACATTTTTTCAACATTGCAGGAGATTCTGAGTCCTGATTCTAACTGGGATAATTTATTTGAACCTTATGGTAATGCATACCGGAAGTCATATTCCCGATTTCTCAAAATTTACCTCGTAGCTTGTGCGATAGATGAACTGGGAGATTGGGTTGGATGGGTGAAGTCACGTTTTCCCTCTCTCATTTTGAAGGTAAGTGAAACTTTCTATAAATTGTTGATGCCTCAGGCCATTGATGTTTATGAGCATTTGTAGTAATTTCCTGTGCAGCTGTGAATGGTAAATGGACCCTTTTGTTTTTTTCTTCAAGCACTATGACTTTGTGAGTCAATTATTTAGCCTATCTAATGTTTTTGAAATATTTTTTTGACACCAATACTTAGACTCATTAACCTAAATTTAATTTGTTCCTGATTTCTGTGGCTGTCATTTTAAATGGGTTCAATGTTTGTTGATTATAAGAAGTCCGAATAGCTATTGCGCTGTTTGAGATTAAGGTAGGAGTGCCACACTTTTCAACTGTGTGCTGTGAGTAGAAAATCTTATGAGGGTATATGGAGGGGATTATGACTTCCCCTTGTCTATAACATGTACTATTTTCCTTAGAAAAATGTGACTTTTATTTTAGTCCTGTTTGTCTCTTTCCTTCGATTTTACCGAGTTATTACTTGACCATTACAGAAGAGAACATACTGTTGGAAGGCACAGTAGCATGCAAGCACATTATTGTGTATATCGTAATCGCAGTTTTATTATTTATCTTTGCATGAGTAGACCTATTAATTTTTCTATCAATTTCGTTGCCAAAGTTCTCCTGGATTAACCTACATATTGTTCAAGACAACTTCAGACTTGATACAACAAAAGTTGTTAATGATAGAAACCTATCTATGTCCTTGAAGAACTGCAATTGCTCGAATACGATTATAGATGTCCGCCTTTTATCATTCATGTACCCATGTCTCCTATGTTAGTGTGTGTCTGCATGTGTTATAGTCGTTAACTTCTTCTCCAGCACCTTTTTGTTGCTTGTGGGTAAAGCTAAGCTTACCTTCCTCTAGTCTTCTTAGAAGTAGCTTTCACCTGTACGCCTAGTCTAGTAACATAAAGGGCTACAGCAAACATGCTTTCCCTCTCCCTGATGCCTGTGGTTGTAAGAGAAGATTCTCATGTTGGTTTTCTTGCAGTTGGAGGAGATCCGGGTTTCTTGTGACCCCAACCCTACAGAATATGTTGACACTGAAAATGTAGACTCAGAGCCGAGTGTAGTCTTCTATTGGGGCCTCAATCTGGGTCGATCTATAAATTTTGAAGTAACTTCACTTGAGAAGGATTTCAGGAACAATCTCAGCAACGGTTATAAAGGAGTGCCAGGGAAGATGGAACTGAGTGTTGTGCCAGCTGCAGAGCTGCCTACCATTGCACAGTTTCCTACCAGAATAAACACTTGGAGAATACCTGATTATGATCAGCGAAGAGTGCTTGTGTACTCGAGGCACCTGCCAAGCTATTTTGTTGGTTATGCTGCCACTGGGGGGAGATCGTGCTAGCTTGTAGGGTTTAGGACAAGTACTAATTTACTTTCTTGAAGCTGATTACTAAAAAAAAAAAAAAAAGAAACAATAAACAAGAAGAAAAAAAAAATCAGAGGAAGAAAAGAAACAAGTGTATATCTGACCTATGCTGGACTTTCTAGTCTGTACACAGTTTCAGCGCGAGCCAAACTAGAGAGGTGCTTTTGCAACCTTAGTCAATAGTCGCATTGGTTGCTATAAGCCTATAACTGTTTTTGGTTACTTTATTTGTAGCGTTTTCATTTGTGCATAAGAGATTAGGAATTGTCTTTGAAATGTAAATGGTTACATGGAGATACTTTTGCGTTGTGCGAGTATACTGTAGAGGGGAAAACAAGTATAGTACATTGAATATCTGCTGCTATGCGATTGACTTTATGAGGAAAAAAATAGTACTCATTTTTTGGCCAGAGTGTGGCTTGTTAACGATTTTAGAAATTTATGTGGGGATGGTTCTTATAGAAAATATTTGATCTTGTTCTTTCTTTAAGACTTCCTCTACTTGCCAAATGACAGACATGGTTTCTTTTCTAAGTTGTAGTTGGACGGGACTCCCTTTTTTTCAACATAACTACACTCATGGATTCCTGCTCATTAGATAAGATACAAAGAGTAAGAGCGTGTTGCATTTAACTTATTTTTGTGAGAGTGTTAAACTTTATTTTTATTGAACTGTACTTATATGAACTTATTAGACCTTAGTAGTTCTTATTAGACCTTATTTGATTTTCTTTATAACACTGAAAATATGATGCACAAAACATACCCTAGAGAATAAGAAAACAAAGGACTACTCATGTGGGGTAAATATACTCCTTACGAGAGAGAGGAATAACAAAAATAGATTAAAATTTACATTAATAAGAGGAAAATAAGTAAATCTTAACAACCCTTGGGAGGTAGCTCCCTATGTACTCTTGGACAATTTGTTCCTTCCTTAATGCTAGCTTGCTTACTTTTCCCCTTCAAAAAAAAAAAAAAAAGTAAACCTTAACTAACACAACCATGGTCTAGCACTTGTAAGTAAAGTGCTTGAGAGTAGGGAACTTGATAATGGGATTCTGCCCTCGAACACCATACTTAAGCTTTGTTCTTTTGAGCCTTATTTTAGTTCAGTTTATTTCAGCTCACTTCAGTTTATTTCAGCTTATTTTAATTTAGTTCAGCTCATCTAGCTCAGCTCACTTTTGTTCAACTCTATTTCTTTTCTTCCCATGATTGTTCATTTTTTATTATATCAACTTCAAGAAAGCAAATTAGTACTTAGCCTAAATCCTAGGAGCTAGCATGATATCCACCAGTGGCAGCATAACAAGCAAAATAGTTTGGCTGGTGTCTCGAGTACACAAGCACTCTTCGCTGATCACAATCATGTATTCTCCAAGTGTTTATTCTGGTAGGAAACTGTGCAATGGTAGGCAGCTCTACAGCTGGCACAACACTCAGTTCCATCTTCCCTGTCACTCCTTTATAACAGTTGCTGAGATTGTTCCTGAAATCCTTCTCAAGTGAAGTTACTTCAAAATTTATAGATCGACCCAGATTGAGGCCCCAATAGAAGACTACACTCGGCTCTGAGTCTACATTTTCAGTGTCAACATATTCTGTAGGGTTGGGGTCACAAAAAACCCGGATCTCCTTCAACTGCAAGAAAACCAACATGAGAATCTTCTCTTACAACCACAGGCATCAGGGAGAGGGAAAGCATGTTTGTTGCAGCCCTTTATGTTACTAGACTAGGCGTACAGGTGAAAGCTACTTCTAAGAAGACTAGAGGAATGTAGGCTTGCAGCTTTACCCACAAGCAACAAAAAGGTGCTGGAGAAGAAGTTAACGACTATAACACATGCAGACACACACTAACATAGGAGACATGGGTACATGAATGATAAAGGCGGACATCTATAATCGTATTCGAACAATTACAGTTCTTCAAGGACATAGATAGGTTTCTATCATTAACAACTTTTGTTGTATCAAGTCTGAAGTTGTCTTGGACAATATGTACGTTAATCCAGGAGAACTTTGGCAACGAAATTGATAGAAAAATTAATAGGTCTACTCATGCAAAGATAAATAATAAAACTGCGATTACGATATACACAATAATGTGTTTGCATGCCACTGTGCCTTCCAACAATATGTTCTCTTTTGTAATGGTCAAGTAATAACTCAGCAAAATCGAAGGAAAGAGACAAACAGGACTAAAATAAAAGTCACATTTTTCTAAGGAACATAGTACATGTTTTAGACAAGGGGAAGACATAATCCCCTCCATATACCCTCATAAGATTTTCTACTCACAGCACACAGTTGAAAAGTGTGGCACTCCTACCTTAATCTCAAACAGCGCAATAGCTATTCGGACTTCTTACAATCAACAAACATTGAACCCATTTAAAATGACAGCCACAGAAATCAAGAACAAATTAAATTTAGGTTAATGAGTCTAAGTATTGGTGTTTAAAGAATATTTCAAAAACTTTATATAGGCTAAATAATTGACTCACAAGGTCATAATGCTTGAAGAAAAAAAACAAAAGGGCCCATTTACCATTCACAGCTGCACAGGAAATTACTCCAAATGCTCATAAACATCAATGGTCTGAGGCATCAACAATTTATAGAAAGTTTCACTTACCTTCAAAATGAGAGAGGGAAAACGTGACTTCACCCATCCAACCCAGTCTCCCAGGTCATCTATCGCACAAGCTACGAGCTAAAATTTGAGAAATCGGGAATATGAACCATAAGGTTCAAATAAATTATCCCAGTTAGAATCAAGACTCAGAATCTCCTGCGATGTTGAAAAAAATGTCAAAGGATCGGATATGAGTCAACAAATGTTTAAGAGAATGGTCAAGCATCGTGGCAAAGGAATAGGAGAATCACGTCGAGATTATAGCTAATTACCTCCGAGAATCATGGGATTGTGCTGAGCATTGAAGAGTATAAGACTCGCAAGATTAGAGGGAAAAGGGTTACAAGTTTTCTACAACATTGTTCACATGAACTTACTTTACATTTCTGCAACATTGTTATTTACATTTACTACTTTTGTACTTAGATCTATCATCCTAGGGTGTACTGACTGTCGTTCATCCTGAACGTCAGTTGCATATAGTGGATTGGTGGACTCATCTCCACCCGCGGTTTGTTACCCATCTTCGTTGGGGTTTTTCCGCGTCACCATTTCCTTGTGTCATTCCCCTTTGATTCCCCTTGCATTTCTATTCCTCAAATCGTTATGATCTAGTTGTTGACGTCCTAGTATTGATTTGTGTCGCTAAGGCAAAAATCAGCTTAAACATTTCTAGCATACAAAAAACTTAAATTGCACGTGTCATTGCCTTTTCTTCCAATTCCTCTTCTAGTTTTTCTTCTAGATTTTCTTTGAGTTTTTTCTTTAGCGTCTTTTACTATAATACTCAAGAACAAATTCAACAACCACCAGGGGACAACACCACATAACAGGTTTCCTGATAAAAGTATGTCTGGTTTGTATATGGACTGCTAAAAGACAACAAAGGCATAGCAGCCATGATAGGCTAAAATCAAATCAGGTAAACTAACAAAATGAAGCCAGTACTAAAAGGGTGATAGCTAATTTTAAGTGAAACAACTAAAGTAAATAGAACCACAACAACAATACATACATGATTACATGGGAAGTAAAAAGAGGAACAAAAGTCCCAACCCTTCAAACCATACTCTATAATATCAAAATTATTTATGGAGGAGCGTATAGTTCTTTTCATTGATAAAACTCGTTGACTCATGGATGCTAGCCTTAGGCGATGTTTAGTTCACCTTATTTTTACTGATATGAACTTATCTAATTTGATCTAAACTTATTTTTTCTGATATGATTTGATCTAATCTGAACTTATCTGATCTGATCTGAACTTATTTTTTATAAAACATATTATTACTAATATTATTATTACTTTGTATTTCATTACTAGTATTACTATTACTATCATTTTTATTACTATGCACAACTTTTAACAATAATAATAATAATAATAATAATAATGATAATAATAATAATAATAATAATAACAATGATAATAATAATAATAATAATAATAACAATGATAATAATAATAATAATAATAATAATAATAATAATAATAATAATAATAATATTATTATTATTATTATTATTATTATTATTATTATTATCATTATCATTATCATTATTATTATTATTATTATTATTATTATTATTATTATTAGTATTTTTTTTGAAAAAGAACACATTAGTATATGAACATACAATTAAAATAAAAAGAACACATATTTTAGGTAAAAGAATATATTGTTCATGGTAAAGAGAATACATTGTTCATGTCTAATGTTTATAATAAGAATTTAGGTAGTAATGAAAAGAACATATAATGATAATAAAAAAAGAACATATATTGAAAGAGATACAAAATCAATTTAAAGAACACATTCTAAAAATAAAAGATAGATGTTATTTTTATATTGATGACATGTTTGGATTTAACTAACAACATGTTCTTTGTTATATCAATAAATGGTTCTTTGTATTATAAATAAACCTATAAACCTATATAATCATATGATCTTAAACAAAATTGTAAACTGTTCTTCTTATATCGTTGTCATGTTCTATATAAACTTTGTTTTTAAAGATAAGTTGAAATCCCTTGTAGGGAAAATTTTTGAACGTGATGCCAACACCATTATACTTTATATTATTCTGCCAAAATTGTTATAAAAAAATAAACATCATATACTATTGTCTTGTTCATTACATGTACACATCGCAGATAAATTGTTAATTAGATTAAATATAAAAAAACACGTAAAATGCCAAAAGAACATTCTTCTTATTGAACATAGCAACGACATTAATAAAAATTACCAATATTAATAATTAATAAGTACAACAACGACAATAATAATAATCCTTTTGAACAAATGTACTAGTATTGTTGTAGTCTAACATCGATGGCTCTCTTTAAGACACTTGGGCTCATCAGAGCCGTACACGTGTCACCTTAGTAAAAGAAGAGAAAAGCCTTGAATCTCTGGGCTACACTTAGCTGAGTTAAAAGGATCAAATTCCGCCCAACAAATGAGCCAAGAAGGCCAAATTAAATGGCTGAAGGAGAGTGGTTAATAGACATCCCCGCTCATGATCCGCCACGTGTCATGATCGATTCCTCAACCAATTAAATGCCACTATTGTAGGTCGGGCTTTTTAAGGTTAGTCACAACTTGCTATCACTATAAATACCCCCGAAATCGAGGAGAAAACACATTCAATGCAAACAGTGCAAAGTTACTCTGATAAAATTCTCTCTCACTTTCTCTTTCTATCTCTACTTTCTCTCACTACTCCTGATAACTGACTTAAGTATCGGAGGGGGAACCACCACGCAAACCTCCAGGGTGGGTCCCTTTGTGCAGGTTCGGGAGCAGAGCCAAGACCAAGGACAAAGAGGATTCAGACATCGTTGCACAAGTCTCCAACTGAAGAACACTCAAGATACTACTTTACTTGCTCGACAAGGAAGCTAAGCCTACAACTTACTTGTTGGACAAGTAGATAAAACATTTGGCGCCGTCTGTGGGGAGACGCAACGATGACTGATTGTCAATCATCCAACATTGCCAGAAATCGAAGCCTTCAAGTTAATGTCGAAGATACGGTGGAGCATGAAAGACCACCTCGAGGAAGAGATAGACCTCCATCCATCGTCAATGTTCCCGGACCAAGTCAAGAACCGGTCATCCAAGTTAATCTAGATCGTCCAAAGGATCGCCGCCCACCCGGAGAATGTTTTGAATGATTTCCAGACCAGGATGGCGGAGGTCGTCCAGGAACAGATTAAAAGCAATATGTTGTTTTTCCATCACAACCCGGAGCCAGCTGCTAACAATCCACCTCGTCCTAGAGGACGTTCTCAAGTAGATCGTCCAGGTCCTAGTCGACCTGTTCGTCAGGAACCCTCTAGGAGGACAGCGAGAGGAAAGTAGCTAGAAGATACTGATCAGAGAAGAAAGATGGACTGGAACCTGGTGGTGAGGACCCAGGACCATGTCCATCCTAGTGGGCACCGAATGGAAACTGACGCCAGGGAGTACTTAGAGGCAAAGAGGGCTGCGGCTTTGCAACGTTCAGCTACAGGATCTACCCCATACCTGAGAGACCCTCCTTTGAGGTTGTCGTCCAGAGGGGAAGGCCGAAGTTTAAGCCACTCTCTTGTTCATCCACGGCAGGAGAAGACCGTGGCTCAGCCCATGGTCTACAAAGGCCCAAAACCAGCCAACACTTCATCCAACCCAGTAATGAAAGAATATCGCAAGGAGTTCATACCCATTGAGGGACAGCTGGGAGCTCTCCAAATCAACTGGCCTACTCCATTCTCGGCCAGGATTATGGAGACGCCCCCCTTCCCAAAGGTAAAACTTCCAACCATTGAGCCTTTCGATGGAACTACTGATCCAGATGATCACATGTCTGCTTACAAGCATCAGATGTACGTCCAAGGAGTGGACGATGCTACTTGGTGTAAGAATTTCCCAGCTACCTTGAAGAGAGTAGCTCAGAAGTGGTTCAATAATCTTCCCCCCAATTCAGTCAACAATTTTACTGAACTCAGTTTCTTATTCACTAGTCATTTTGTTGCCAACAAGTAAGAGCAAAAGACAAGCATGCACCTAGGCAAGGTCGTCCAGGGACCTAAGGAGGCTCTTAGAAGTTTTGTTAAGAGATTCAATCTAGAAGCACTTCAGATCCAAGATCTTAATGCTGGGGTAGCCTTTGACGCCTTCATCAGGGGCCTAAGGCCAGGAAGTTTCAAATTTGACCTTGTTAAGAAGAAAATCTCCACTCTTGCTGAGGCTTTGAGGGAAGCCGAAGCATTTATTCATGCCACCGAAGTATGTGCTGAGGCAAAGCATCCCGAGTCTAAGAAGCCTGAAGAGGGTACTCAGCCAAAAAAGAGCAACCCCAAGAAGGCCGAGACTTGGGCGATAACCTCCAACACCACTCCGGTTAGAAAGAACAAAAGAAAGGAGGCCGAGCCATCCTCATCCAATCCTGTTGAGTTTAACAAAGACCAATACTCCATC
This sequence comes from Beta lomatogona, assembly GCA_947646795.1. NCBI lineage: Eukaryota > Viridiplantae > Streptophyta > Magnoliopsida > Caryophyllales > Amaranthaceae > Beta > Beta lomatogona. The sequence goes on along the minus strand of CANSNZ010000527.1, from coordinate 130,509 downwards.
CTCATGGAGATTAAGGATCAGTATGAGTTGAAGGCCCCCGCTGAAATGAAAACTCCTTATTGAAATAGGGATAAGAGCAAGTATTGCCACTTCCACAAAGATTGTGGTCATGAGACCAATGAATGTAAGCACCTCAAGAGAGCTTTGGAAGAGTTAGCCCGAAAAGGAAAGATGAATTCCTATATGGCTCAAGGGGGAAGGAAGTTTCCAAGGAAAGATGATTGGCATAACAAGAAGAAGGAGAGTGTGAGCACAGACGAAGATGTGGTTCTTGTAATCTCAGGTGGGTTTGCTGCTGGGGGACCAACCAATAGAGGGCACAAAAACTACCTTAGGGAACTCGGCCAAGTTTTATTAGCTGATCAGACAAAGGCTGAGCCCTTCCCAAGGGTGGTAGTTAGTGAGCAAGATCGGGGCAGGTTGAGGACTCCCCATGATGATCCCTTGGTTGTAGAAATGAAAATAGCAAACTTGAGAGTAAGAAGGATCCTACTCGACACCGGAAGTTCGACGGACATCATTAGTGCTGATTGCCTGTCCAGACTAAAGTTTGAGGAGAAGAACTTAGTTCCCGTTCACCATCCCATCATAGGGTTTGGGGGAGGAGTCATCCATCCCATGGGAACTGTGACTTTGCCCGTTCGAGTAGGAGAGAAGGAAGCCTCAAGAACTCTGTTTATCAAGTTTTTTGTGGTCCGAGACTTGACAGCCTACAATGTCATTCTTGGACGACCAACTCTGAATCATGTAAAAGCGGTAATAGTAACTCATCTGATGTTGATGAAGTATGAGTGTGATGACGGCAAGATTGGCTCCTTGTATGGAGACCAGCAGGCGGCTAGGGAATGTTACCTAACTACTCTGAAACCGTCATCATGGAAGGCAGATAAGAAAGATCAGACGAAGGTTGCCAACGAAAGGAGAACGTCCTGGAATAGAGAAAGATCGACGAGGATGGCTAGCGACAGGAAAACGTCCGGGATTTGTCAAAGACCCGCCGCCTCGTTAAAGCCGACCATGAAGAGCCCTCGCACGCCTCTTGCACCCTCAAGGAAAGCGTCCGAGCACCTCCCCACAAGAAGAAGAGGAAATATGAGGTCATCAAGGAAGAACCCTCCTCGTCCGAAGAGGTCATGGCCATCATGGGACTAACAAAGTAGAACGTCCGGAGCCGGTAGAAGCCCCCGAAGAGGTACGTCCGGATGAAGCTCGTCCGTAAAGGACCCTTAAAATCGGATCTTCACTCGCCCCGGTTTGAAGGGTCATCTAGTCCACTTGCTGAAAGAGTTTCAAGATGTGTTTGCCTATTGCGTTGAGGAAATGCCTGGAATTGATCCGGAAGTAGCCGTCCACGCACCGGTTGAATGTTGATCCAAATTTGAAACCGGTTCGTCAGAAGAAGAGGCATTTGGGACCGGCTACAAACCAAAGGCGGTCGACCAAGAAGTTCAGAAGTTGTTGGAATCCAAGTTCATCAAAGAAACCTATTATCCCGATCGGATAGCAAATGTAGTTATGGTGCCAAAGCCCAATGGCACCTGGAGAATGTGTGTGGACTACACTGACCTCAACAAGGCTTGTCCTAAGGACAGTTTCCCTTTGCCTAAGTTGGATCGTCTGGTAGACTCCACAGCTGGCCATGCTTTGTAGAGCTTCATGGACGCTTATTCAGGTTTTCATCAAATCCCAATGTGGCAAGAGGATCAGGACAAAACGTCCTTCATTACTGAAAAAGGGCTGTATGGTTGGGTGAGGATGCCATTCGGCCTGCGCAATGCCCCAGCCACTTTTCAAAGATTGATCAATAATGTTTTTCAGCCGCAGTTAGGACGAAATATGGAGGCATATATTGACGATATGATAGTCAAGAGCCGTCATGAAGAAAGTCATGTTGGTGATTTGAGAGAAACTTTTGAAACTCTCAGGAAATACAAGTTGAAGCCGAATCCCAAAGAAATGTGTCTTTGGGGTTTTGTCTGGGGAAGTTTTTAGGCTTCTTGGTGGATCGAGGGGAATAGAAGCCAACCCCCGAAAAGATTCAAGCTATTTTAGACATGAAGTCTCCTTCGAAGGTAAAAGAGGTACAGCGGTTGACGGGTTGCTTGGCTGCCTTTGGACGATTTTTGTCTAAGTCAGGCGACAAGTGCCATCACTTCTTTGCCACGATCAAGAAAAAAGCCAAGTTCAAATGGACAGCAGAGGCGGAGCAAGCCCTTCAACTTGTCAAAGATCATCTTCAGCAGCTTGCCTAGGTTGGTCGGGCCCCACCGAAGGGGAAAAGTTGTTTGTATACTGGGCCGTATCCACTCAAGCCGTGAGTGTCGTCCCGTTGGCTGAACGAGAGTCCGTCCAAGTTCCCATATACTTTGTGAGTCACGTGCTCAAAGATGCGGAAAACATGTATACTCCGGGCCGAGAAGTTTGGATTGGCCCTAGTCATGGCCAGCAGAAAGTTGAGGCCATATTTCTTGGCGCACAGTATAATTGTCTACACTGACCAGCCCTTGAAGCAAGTTCTACAGAAGATGGAAGCTGCTGGACGAATGCTAAAATGGGCGGTTGAGCTTAACATGTTTGACATATCATTTGAACCAAGGAAAGCCATTAAAGGGCAAGCCTTGGCGCATTTTATAGTTGAGCTTACTCGGCCAACCATAGAACCAATATCCGATCCAATTAGAGGAATGAAGCATTGGACGCTCATGGTTGATGGATCGTCCACGATCCAATGGATGTGGGGCAGGAATCATTTGTCAATCTCCTGAAGGAGATAAGTTTGAATATGCATTGAGATTCCGGCTCGTAGCGTCCAATAATGAAGCCGAATATGAAGCACTCTTAGCCGGAATCAAAATGTGCAAGGCGGCTGGAGCTGCTGAGATCGAGGCCAAATCGGACTCCCTCTTAGTTGTCAATGGTTAATGGAGATTTTGAATGCAAAGAAGCATCAATGAGCAAATACATGCGATCGATCAAAGATGAGATAGAGCCATTAAAACGATTTGTCCTCGACCAAGTACCAAGGTCGAAAATCATCAAGCCGATGCTCTCTCAAAATTAGTCGCCTACTGAAGGTGATGTGCCAAGAACAGCTTTTTTGGGAAGTCAAACCCAAAAAGAGCATCGACCAAAAACAGATTATGTTTCTCGCCGAGGGACTCGTCCTGGATGGAGCCGATCATAGAATATAAGAAGACGGGACGATTGCCTTCGCATCCTCGTAGAAGCTAAGTATGTAAAGGCTAGAGACAAGTGGTTTGAATTATGGGACGAGACACTTTACAAGAAGTCATTCAACCGGCCCCCGCTCAAGTGCGTCACCGGAGAAGATGGTCCGGAAGTCCCGAAAGAACTCCATGAAGGAGCTTGTGCTTCTCACATCGGGGAAGAGCTTTAGGGGAAAAGGCTTTAAGGACGGGGTACTACTGGCCTACCTTAAAGGAGGATGCCTTAGTCTATGCAAAGAAGTGTGACAAATCGTCGAAGCATGGAAATGTGCATCGAAGCCGTCCAACTATTTAACCCCCATCTTGTTCCTCTCGCCTTTTGCCAAATGGGGCATGGATATCCTAGGACCTTTCCCCCGTGGCCGCCGGGCAAAAGAAGTTTGTGATAGTGGCAGTTGACTACTTCACTAAATGGATAGAGGCAGAGGCCATGAGAGGAATAACAACGAACGACGTCAAGGGCTTCATCTCGGAAAAACATTATAACTCGATTTGGCATGCCCTGGGCAATCGTCTTTGATAATGGTCCACAGCTCGAAACGCCTAAGCTGAAAGAGTGGCTGTCGAAAGAGAAATCAAAGCTCACTTTGCGGGAGCCGCCCACCCACAAGCCAATGGGCAAGTTGAGTCCTTCAACAAGATTCTATCAAATGGAATCAAGAAGAAGCCGGATAACGCCGGAGGACAATGGGTTGAAGAACTGCAATTGGTGTTGTGGTCCATTAGAACAACCGCTAAGAATTCCACAAGGCGAGACGCCTTTCATGTTAGTCTATGGCACCGAAGCCGTCTTGCCCATTGAGGTTGAAGAGCCCACCCTACGAGTCATGTTATACACGTAAGATGCCAATTGGGCCGCATTGCGCACGGCTTTGGACCAAGTCCCGTAAGTCGTGGGCAATGCCTTGCTAAGAATGCAATTGTACAAACCGCGAATGGCTCGGGAGTTTAACAAAAGAGTTGTTAGACGACCACTCAAGAGGGGGGATCTCGTCCCTAAGAAAGATGGAAGCGGTTGGACGCGCTAAAGAGTTGGGGAAGCTAACACCAAACCTGGGAAGGCCCTTATCTCGATTGTCCAGGAGGTACGCAGTGGGACTTTTCGTCTACAAGATTTAGATGGACGACCTATTCAACGTACTTGGAATTCGGACAACTTAAAGAAGTACCACGTCTAACTCGCATCTTCGTCGATACCCGTAGGATAATTTGTAGTTATTCCAAAGTGCCACGGCACATGTTAGTAAGAAAAGAATTGTATACATGTATCTTGGCATTCACCAAGCAAAATCCATATAATACAATTCTTACTTTCTTCTCTCTTTGTATCTTTTCACCAAGTTAATTCACTTTGGGGCATTAAATCAGTTACTCGTCTAAAAAAGTGACAATAACTTGGACAAAATACAAACAAAAGCAGAACGTCATTATCACTCGCATTTACGCCGAACATCACTCCCTCAAAGAGACCGGCCAAAAATATAATGCATATATGGCCGTGAAATTGACAAAAACTCTAGTAAGAGTAACGTCAAAGTCTCTGAGAGAAAGCTGGCCTGAAATAAGACCTTAGTAAAGGATACTTACTTTCAAAATCACGGACAGCTAAGTAGTCTAGACCCTAGTAAGGGATCGCTACTTAATGACGAGTGTTGCCCCCTCAAGGAAACCGACTAAAACACGCTTTGAACAGATATCTCAAGCTCGTCCATCACCTTCAAGCAGCTCGGCCACGGCCGGGCCGCTTCTCCTTCTTGGACTTTGGCTCTCCCTCCATGCATGGTTGAGCTAAGCCCAATAAGGGGGGGATGATAGAAGCCAAAAGGACGGGCCATGTTAAAACAGGGACGAGCCATAGAAAACAAGGTCGTCCAATAAAAAACTAATACATAGGCAATAGATGCCTTTCTAATGGTTTGAAACCATCCCAGACGATCATGACCCCAAAGAGGTGACCGTCCAAGTATGGACGTTCTCCTTCATTGGGTGACTCTTGTCCAAGAATTGGACACCAATTCTTGGACGAGCATGGCCCCAAGGAGGTGACCGTCCAAGTCTGGACGATCTCCTCCTGTGGGTGACCTTCGTCCAAAAATTGGACACCAATTCGTGGACGAGCATGGCCCATGGCTCTCTGGACGAGTATGGTCTAAAGAAGGTGACCCTCGTCCAAAAAAGTTGGTAGCTTGAGTCAAACAGGTCTTGGCCGCAACCTCTCAGTGGGCGAGACTCGTCTGAATAAGCAAACCGTCCAACAATCTAGGGAAAATCAATGAAAATGCTTGGGCACTTAATAAAGATTGGAAATCGTCCAATGCCCAGAATGATCGTCCAATAAGTTCAAGACGAGTCAACTCTTGTACTTGGATATTTCATAAAATAACAAAAAATCGTCCAAGGGCAAGGGGGACAATCTTCTAGTATGGGCACTTTGCAAACAAGCCTCGAGCGAGTCCTTTTTGGTTAAACGATCATGACGAAGTTAAAGTTACACTTAGCCAAATTGCAATTGTAAAATAAAAAATAAAAAGAAGACTAGCAATTGGCAAAAAAGTTCTCCATATATATCAACAAAGAAAACTTTACAACTTAAGGCTACCGAAGAGCTAAGACTACAACGGCGACAAGCCAAGAAACTTAGAAAAATAAACCTAAAGCTAGGCTTCATCTCCAGCCAGCGCGATTCTTGGTTGTCCTCAGGCTTCTCATCCTCGCCCTTGTCTTCGGGCCCCTCACCATCGGCCTGCAGCCTCGTCGTCGACTTTAAGAATTTCGGAGGTTCCTCGGCACATACCATAGCCCGATGGACACTCTGTTGGTACTCTAGACGACGCACAAAGCCGGAACCTCGTCGGCCTCACCAAGATCTCGAAGGCCTTGACGGCCCAGCCTTTAGACGTTTCGACTACTTGCTCCAACCCTTCCTTGGCATCATCGAAGGCCTTGCCGCCCGGCTCTCTAGGACGGGCGCTTCTCGCCCTCGAAGAATATTCTCCTTCCTTAGGCGCGGCGGCGAGAAGGGCGGCATTTCTTTCATCCCTCGGATCGGTGGAGACAGCATCAATGACCATCTTCGGACCGGTCCCTGTTCCTTGAACATGTCATTAATAAGTAACAAGATAATTCTTGTTTTCCGACTCCGAAGGGCCGATCTTTTCTCCAAAGCCTCCAGAGATTGACGATGGAGTGTATTAGCCATCTCAATATCATGGATGGCCTTGTCGCCCGCCGTAGTCGCCATATGGACGAGCCGTTTATTCTCTTTTCTCGGCTCCTTCGCCCATTCTTCGAGTTAGCATCTTGCGAGCCGGAAGCTGGAACAATGAAAACAAATCAAGTTATTAGACGGATTAAAGAGTCAAAATTTAAACAAGTATAAAACAAAACCGGCATAAAATAATACCTCGGCAAAGAAGTCGAGACATGTAGCCCACATGCCGGAGAAGCTCCCCTTAATCCTTTGATATAGGATTCGGGGTAGCACTTGAAGAGCTCCCGCTTCGACGCTCTTTCTCCAACCTTGACATTTTGGCGAAAGCAGAGAAGACTCCTCGTCCGAATCAGCCAGGGGAGGAGTTGGGGGAATAAAGGGGCCTTTGCCCTTATCTGAAAGAGGGGGAGAGTCAGTAATCTTGATAGGAAAGACGACGGCTTGTCTTTTGGACGGACTCATGGACCGTCCACCGACCCGCATCGTCCTAACTAAATTGGGGTAATACGACTCACCGGACGAAAGCGATCTTTGTCCTAACAACTAAAGGCATCTCGTGGCACCAGCTTAGCCACCGAGCCGCCGAACCCCTGGATAGTTCTCGGCAGCGGCCCCGATTCCGGTGCAACCAAAGCCAAGGCGGACTCTAGGTTGACCTCAGCAGAGTCGGCGCAAGGAAAACTCCGATTGGAACAAATGCATGGGTATCCTTTCCCTCCTCGGCGGGCCACAAATCGAAGGCTCTCTTTTAAGAGCCTTGGCTTGTGGGGGAGGCATGCTTTTCTCCCCGCTCTCGACAGCAGGAGCCGCCTTATCCACCTTCTTCCTTGTAAAGCCCTTAGGCTTCTTTGCTGAAGGCTGGTCAGCTGCAGTAGTTGGCCTCTTCTTTGATGAGGACGACTTCCCAGGTGGGAGTTTGTTTGTAGGAGCATTTTTCTGCAAAAAGTAAAGGCATCAGATCGATCGTCCAAAAAACAAAAATAACTACTATTGCAAAAATCCAGACGAATATGGCCCCAAGAAGGTGACCGTCCAAGTATGGACGTTTCTTCTATGGTTGACCCTCGCCCATAAATTGGATGCAAAAATCCAGACGAGTATGGCCCCAAGAAGGTGACCGTCCAAGTATGGACGTTCTTTTATGGTTGACCCTCGCCCATAAATTGGATGCAAAAATCCAGACGAGTATGGCCCCAAGAAGGTGACCGTCCAAGTATGGACGTTCTTCTATGGTAGACCCTCGCCCATAAGATTGGATGTAAAAATCCAGACGATCATGGCCCCAAAGAGGTGACCGTCCAAGTCTGGACGTTCTCCTTCTTTGGGTTACTCTCGTCCAAGAATTGGACACCAATTCTTGGACGAGCATGGCCCCAAGGAGGTGACCGTCCAAGTCTGGACGATCTCCTTCTTTGGGTGACCTTCGTCCAAGAATTGGACACCAATTCTTGGACGAGCATGGCCCCAAGGAGGTGACCGTCCAAGGCTGGACGTTCTCCTTCTTTGGGTGACCTTCGTCCAGGAATTGGACACCAATTCTTGGACGAGCATGGCCCCAAGGAGGTGACCGTCCAAGTCTGGACGTTCTCCTTCTTTGGGTGACCTTCGTCCAGGAATTGGACACCAATTCTTGGACGAGCATGGCCCCAAGGAGGTGACCGTCCAAGTCTGGAGATCTCCTTCTTTGGGTGACCTTCGTCCAGGAATTGGACACCAATTCTTGGACGAGCATGGCCCCAAGGAGGTGACCGTCGTCCAGGAATCAAGATGCCAATTCCAGACGAGCTCATATGGTTCTCGGCAAAAAAAAAAAAAAAAAAAAAAAAAATTTATACCAATGTTTCTGCCCTCTTCTCGGCCCTTGCTCTTTTGCATACTCCTTCCACAAAGTTGTCGGTAAATTGGGACATACCGATTTCCCCCGTCCAAGATGCTTTGAGGCGTTGTCTGGCCGAGTCTGCAAGGAACAAAAATGTGTTCGTCAATTGAATTATAGACGAAGGGTTTTACTTGGGTGATTTCAAAGATATACCTTTATCATCGGCCAAACGCAAGCCGGCAGCAACCAAGAAGTCGTCTTGGTAAAACATTTCCTTAAAGGGTATCCAGTTAGATGGCCCCTTAAAAGATTTTTGGCCGGGCCTGGATTACTCCTTCACTCTGAAGTACTCCACCACCTCCTCGTCAAAGTCGTCCTCCAACTCCAGCCAAGACCGCTTCCGTCCAAAAGATTAGTGACGGATCTATTATAATATCTCGTAGCTCTCGTGACATAGTCGCTGGACGCCCGTAAAAAAGATGAAATCGGCTTTCCACTCGTGCATCTTTGACGATTTCCCCAAGTCGTCATGAAGCCCGGACGGTTGCGAATCTTTGAGCCATGCTCCGTCCACACCCCAGTACCTTAGACGCATAATGGATATGGGTAAAGGCTTGAAGGGAAAAGGCTAGGCCGCGTAGCTCGCAAACGGCAATAAACGTCGGGATGTTGTGCCAAGCGTTTGGTGCCACTGGTTATGGCCGATGTGGTAGTCTTTGCAAAGACTTGTTCTACGAAGTCGTGAAGAGGAAACCTCAATCCAAAGATCTAAGGCCGCTTATAGACGGCGAAATGGCTTCCGGGAGCACTCAAGATCGTCGCGTCGTTATTAGGAATGACAAAGGAGAAGCCCGGCATGGGCATGAAAGACGACAAGAAATTAGGGTCTGGTCCTAGTTTCTCTAACCACTTACGGTTAACTAAAATGAAGCCAGGGATCGAAAAGGGGACCTAAACGTCTTCTAATCTCCCGACGAGGTGGTAGAAGCCTCGTCGATTCTTCGGCAGCCTCGGGATCGCTACCATTATTACCTTCGCCGATCTCCGCCGTATCGGCGTCCCCGACAATACTGGTCTCGAGTTTTATTTCGGAAGTTTTCGCATCATGGTCGAAAGGAGGCCTGTCCAAAGACCGAGCACTTTGGACCTCTCTTGCCTCATCCGGCACTCGTCCAGTTGATTCCTCCATATCCGAGCTATTTGATGGGATTATTGCTTTTCGTCTTAGACGGGTCGTTTGCTTGACGCGGGCCAGATTACCCTGCACAGGTAAAGAATGGGTCGTCTGACTTTCTCGGCCAAAACTATGAAAAAATATGTACTCGGCCAGAAGAGGCCCAACTCTAGAATGTGCCGAAGAAGAAGTATCGGTTCTAGGGTCAAGACAAGCTCTTGGTCGGCTAGGATTATTTGATGAAGATGATTCCATTTTATTGATTTTCTAAGAAAAAAATAAAGAATAAAGAAGAATGAAAGGATCAAAGAAACGATACCGCTAAGAACGTCCGGGGAAATTCGGTGAAGGATGCCGAAGTCGGACGATCTCTCTCACTCTCTAGAAAATTGCGAGCTTCTCTCTCTAGAAAAATTTGTTCGAGGTGTTAAATGGTTGAATGTTTTCACACCAAGGTTATTTATAGAGGGATAAGAAACCTGCGAAGCCGGTCAAGAATGACCGAAAAGAGGATACAACGGTCTAATATGACCGGTATAGCACAGGAGAAGGCGCGCCACTTCATTTCAAATTAAAACTGCCTTGAGTGTAAAAGGGCCTTAACCGTCAGATGGGCTAACAGTAAAAGCCCTTTTAGGGGCAAATGTTGTAGTCTAACATCGATGGCTCTCTTTAAGACACTTGGGCTCATCAGAGCCGTACACGTGTCACCTTAGTAAAAGAAGAGAAAAGCCTTGAATCTCTGGGCTACACTCAGCTGAGTTAAAAGGATCAAATTCGGCCCAACAGTCGAGTCCAAGGTGCCAAATGGCTGAAGGAGAGTGGTTCATCGACATCCCCGTCATGATCCGCCACGTGTCATGATCCGATTCCTCGCCCAATCAAAGGCCACTATTGTAGGTCGAGTTTTAAGGTTAGTTGTCAACTTGCTATCACTATAAATACCCTCGAAATCGGAGAAAACACATTCAATGCAAACAGTGCAAAGTTACTCTGATAAAATTCTCTCTCACTTTCTCTTTCTATCTCTACTTTCTCTCACTACTCCTGATAACTGACTTAAGCATCGGAGGGGGAACCACCACCCAAACCTCCAGGGTGGGTCCCTTTGTGCAGGTTCGGGAGCAGAGCCAAGACCAAGGACAAAGAGGATTCAGACATCGTTGCACAAGTCTCCAACTGAAGAACACTCAAGATACTACTTTACTTGCTCGACAAGGAAGCTAAGCCTACAGCTTACTTGTTGGACAAGTAGATAAAACAAGTATATAGTAATATTAATAGTAATAGTAATTGTACAAAGTAATAATAATAATAATAATAATAATAATAATAATAATAATAATAATAATAATAATAATAATAATAATAATAATAACAATAACAATAACAATAACAATAACAATAACAATAACAATAACAATAACAATAACAATAACAATAACAACAACAACAATAACAACAATAACAATAACAATAACAATAACAATAACAATAACAATAACAACAACAACAATAACAATAATAATAACAATAATAATAATAATAATAATAATAATAATAATAATAATAATAATAATAATAACAACAAGGCAAAATTGGCCTCAACACCCTGAACTATAGCTCGGGTGCACCCAACACCACCAACTATGACTAGTAACCTAAATACCACCAACTACGTGTTGGGGTGCAGTCTGTACCATAAAAACCCACCATCTTTGGCAACATTTTAGGCTTTTGGCCTCATTTATGGTACGGAATGCACCCCACCCCATAGTTAGTGGTGTTTAAGCTACTAGTCGTAGTTGGTGGTGTTGAATGCACCCAAGCTATAGTTCAGGGTGTTGAGACCAATTTTGCCTAATAATAATAATAATAATAATAATAATAATAATAATAATAATAATAATAACAATAATGATAATCTCTATTATATATGAGAACTCTTGAGGACTTTGGTGTCCACCTGAGTTTCCTAAAATACCCTTTATGTTATTATTTTTCCAAGATAACTAATGAGGGCAAAAAAATCATATAACTTTTTTAAAAAAAAAGCTCTAATGTAACTGCCAGATTTTTCCCCTACAAAAACTACATTTTTTTTAGTGAAAGTAATTTCCTGATTTTTGAAAACAAAAGAAACATGTACAATATCACCGCGATGTTCGCGCACGCATCGCGTGCAAAAAATACTAGTAATAATAATAATAACAATAATAGCATTAGTAATACTAATAATCATAATAATCATGATAATAATCATGATAATAATAAGTTTTTAAATATAAGCATAATCTGAACTTATCTGATCTGATCTGAACTTATCTGATCTGAACTTATTTTTTTTGATCTAATCTGATCTGAAATAAGTAAAAATAAGGTGAACTGAACATAACCTTAGTCCCAAAATGAACTTCGTCACTCGGACTCTTCACTTCACATTAAGTACCATGTTTGATCCTCAACACCCTAACATGGGTATTGAATACTTCAATGCATTATATTGGTGAAAACCATGTATAACTTTTATAAAATAGCTTAGTCGAACACTTTGACACATACTCATGCCCGTTCGAGCCCGAGTAACGTATGATATGAATATCGTAAATTCCACATATCATTCTCAAAATAGAGTTGAAAAAGGTAAATTTGCCAAATTTGGTGTCATCTTTGTCTTATTATTATCCTTCCCTTCAATGTCACTGCTTGGGATTATTTAAAATTAAAAGCGGGTGTTTGATTTGAGGTCTCTAAGATATAGGGAAGGAATTATCTAGCACCATTTAGTCTGTTGCTGTTCTCGGAGTGTTTTATTTTGGGGCATCTTTGGAGTGTTTTATTTCGGAGTAACTAATTAAGTCATCTTTGAAAAAATTATCCCGTATCATAATAATAACTTTCAATTTTGGCTGTTTTGGAGGCATATTCGGACTCCTATAGGCCCCGTCATAATTTTCTCCCGAAACTTTCCTAGGAGTTTCGGCATGACTTGTAACGTATCCAGAGTGCTTGGAACCCATTCTATTGCCGCAGAATGCATCTAATTACCCATTAATATTTTTGCGCTAAAAACCCCCCCGAAATGGCCCCAAATAGTCGTGAAAGCCGTCATATGTCCATTGTAAGCCATGACATGAGAGTCCTTTGGATGACATCTGATGTCCCCAGGAGGCATCCCATGGACTTCGGTGCTCGGGCTACTGGACCTTCAATTTTGGTAATTTTATGGCCTTTTTCTAGTAAATATGGGCCCGACCATATTTTCTCCTTAAACTTTCCTAGGGGATCCGAGATGACTTATAATGTATCACATGTGCTTGGAATCTATTATATTGCCTCAGAATGCCTCTAAATACCCCATTTATACTTTTTCGGTGTAGACACGAAATGGTCGTGAAAGGTATTATATGCCTATTCTAGGCCATATGAGTTCTGAAATTAACATATCTACTCAGGAGGCATCCCATGACCTTTGGTTCCCGGGTCCCAGGAACATCCAAAAGCGTGGATTATAACCTTCAATTTTGGCGGTTTTGGGGCATTTTCAGACTTACTAGGGCCCAGTAATATTTTACTCCCGAAACTGTTCTAATGGATCCGCCATGGCTTGTAATGTATCCTGACTGCTTAGGACCCTTACATTTCCTTAGAATAGCTCTAATTAAATACTCCATTTATACTTTTCCGTTGCAACAACGAAATGACCGTGAAAGTCGTTATATGCTCGTTCTAAGCCATTGGAGTTCTTAAATTGACCTTCCATGTCCCCAACCGGCATCCTATGTCCCCTCCGATGCCCAGATCCTGTGAATTTATGAAAGTGTGTATTATAACTTTCCATTTTGGCTATTTTGGGGGGCATTTTCAGACTCCTCCAGACCCGATCACGTTTTTCTCCCGAAACCTTCTTAGGGGCTCTGGCATGACTTGTAACAATTTTGCAAGTGCTTGGGACCATTTGCATTGCCTCAGAATGCCTCAAAATACCCCATTCATACTTTTTCGATGAAACCTTGTAATGGTCCCGAAATGGTTATGAAAGTCGTCATATGTCCGTTCCAAGCCATGAAAGTCATTTGGAATGACCTCCTATGTCCCCAAGAGGCAGCCCATGACCTTCAGATGCCTGGGCCCTTGGAATATCCAAAAGCGTGTATTATAACCTTCAATATTGGCGGTTTTAAGGCATTTTTGGACTTCCTTAGACCCGGTAATACTTTTTCCAAAAACCTTCCTAGGGGCTCCGACATGACTTGTAATGTATCACGAGTGCTTATGACCCTTTGAATTGCCTTAGAATACCTCTAGATACCCTATTTATACTTTTTTGATGCAATCCCGAAATGGCCGTGAAATCCGTTATATACATGTTCTAGGTCATGAAGGTTCTTAAATTGACCTCTCATGTCCCCATGAGGCATCCCATGGCCTTCGGTGCCCCAGCCTTAGAAATGCCTGAAAGTGTGTATTATAATCTTCAATTTCGGTTGTTATGTGGCATTTTCTTATTTTATGGGCCCAACCATATTTTACTCCTCAAACCTTCATAGGGTCTCTGGCATGACTTATAACGTATCCTGAGTGCTTGGGGCCCTTTGCATTGCCTAATAATCTCTCTAAATATCCCATTCATACTTTTCTAGTGCAACCTAGTTAGACCTTGCAATGGCTGTGAAAGTCGTCATACTGTGCGTTCCATGCCATGGAAGTCCTTTGTAATGACCTCCCGTGTACCCAGGAGGCATCCCATGGCCTGTTGTGCCGGGGCTCCGGGAATGTCCAAAATCGTGTATTATAACCTTCAATTAGGGTTGTTTTGTGCTGTTTTTCTGATTCTACGAGTCTAACCATATTTTTCTCCTCAACGATCCTAGGGGGATCCAGGATGACTTATAACGTATCCCGAGTGCTTGAGACCTATTGTATTGCATCAGAATATTTCTAAAATACCCCATATATTTTTTCCAATGCAACCTCGAAATGGCGATGAAAGCTGTTATATGCCTGTTCTAAGCCATGGGAGTTCTTAAATTGGACTTCCATTTCCCCATGAGGCATACCATAGCCTCCGGTGCCCGGGCACCGGGAACATCCAAGAGCGTGTATTAACCTTCAATTTTGGCAGTTTTTGGGGCATTTTCGGACTTACGTTGGCCCAATAATATTTTTCTCCCGAAACCTTTCTTGGGTTTCAGCATGACTTGTAACATATCTTGAGTGATTGAGATCCTTTGCATTGCTTTAGATAGCTCTAGATACCACATTTATACTTTTTCCAATGCAACCTCAAAATGGCATTGAAAGCCGTCATATGTTGGTTCCGAGCCAGTGGAGTTCTTAAATTGACCTCCCATGTCCCTAGGGGGCTCCAATTCCCAGGCCACCGGGAATGTCTTAAAGCATGCTTTATAACCTTCAATTATTGGTTGTTTTGGGGCATTTTCGTACTCCTCCATGCCTGGTCATATTTTTCTCCCGAAACCTTTCTAGAGGCTTTGCCATGACTTGTAAAATATCTCGGGTGCTTGAGACCCTTTGCATTGCCACATGATGCCTCTCAATACTCCATATTTATACTTTTTCGGTGCAATCTGGAATGGCCCCGAAAATATATGTAAAAGCCATCATATGTCCATTCCAAGCCATGGGAGGCCTTTGGAATAACATCCCATGTCCCGAGGAGTCATCCTACGGAATGGTGCCCGAGCCTATTGAACATCCGAAAGCGTGTACTTCCTCCGTCCCAAAATTGTGCTAATACTTTTCTTTTTTTATTTGTCCCATATTAGTTTGATTACCTCCATTTTTAGCATAGTCTCACTTTTATTTTATTAGTTTTCCAACGCCACTTTATCATCAAAGTAAAAAGTACATGGGTCCCCTACTTTATCTCTTTCTATAAAAATACTCAACTTTCTCTCTCAGTCAATACAAAATATTCCATTAACTCCTATCACATCTACTTTTTAATAGAATAACATCTGATAACTACACATCTGACATCTCCGTCAAAAAAAAAAAAAAACTACACATCAACTTATCTTCTTAAAATATGTGTCAAACTAAGTGTCCAGAATTTGTAAGACGGAGGGGGTATTATGTAACATTCAAATTTAGCAGTTTTAGGGGCAATTTTGGACTTCTCCGGGTCCAGCCTTTATTTTCTCGTAAAACCTTCTTGGGGGTGACGATATGACTTGTAACATATCCCAAGTGTTTAAGACCCTTTGTGTTGCCTTAGAATGCCTTTAACTAACCCATATATACTTTTCCAGGCAACTCCGTAATAGCCCTGAAATGGCCGTGAAAGCGGTCATATGTGTGTTTCAAGTCCTGACAATTCTTAAATTGATCTCTCATGTCCCCAAAAGGCATCGCACGACCTGCGGTGCCCAGTCCCTAGGAACATCCAAAAGTGTTTATTATAACCTTTAATTTTGACTGTTTTGGGCATTTTCAGACTCCTCCAGGCCCGATCATATTTTTCTCCCAGAACCTTCCTAGGGGATTCACCATGACTTGCAACATATCTCTTGGTGCTTGGGATCCTTTGCATTGCCTCAAAATGCCTCTAAGTACCTCATTCATATGTACTATTCCGGTGCAATCCTGGAATAGCCCCGAAATGGCTATGAAAGTCGTCATATGTCCGTTCCAAGTCATGAGTCCTTTGGAATGATCTCCCATGTCCCCAAGAGGTATCCCATGGCTTGTTGTGTCTGGTTCCCGGGAAAGCCCGAAAGTGTGTAATATAACCTTCATTTCGGCTGATTTGTGGCCTTTTTCTGATTCTACGGGCACGACCATATTTTTCGCCTCAAACCTTCCTAGGGGTTTCGGGATGACTTGCAACGTATCTCGTGTGCGTGGGACCTATTGCATTTCCTCATAATGCCTCTAAATATCGAATTTGTAAATTTCTTGTGCAACCCCGAAATGGCCGTGAAAACTGTTATATGCCCATTCTTAGCCATGTGAAATCTTTAATTGACCTCCCATTTCCCCAGGAGACATCTCATGGCCTCCAGTGCCCGGGCCCCGAGAACGCCTGAAAGTATGTATTAACCTTCAATTTTGACAATTTTAGGGGAATTTTCGGACTTCCTCGTGCCCAATAATATTTTTCTCCTAATTTCTAGGTCTCGAGCATGACTTGTAATATATCACTAGTGATTTGTACCCTTTGCATTGCTTCTTTAGATACCACATTTATACTTTTCCGATGCAATCTCAAAATGGTCGTGAAAGTCGTCATATGTCCGCTCCAAGCAATAGGAGTTCTTAATTTGACCCCTCATGTCCCTAGGAAGCATCCCATGGCCTCCAGTGCCTGGGACCCAGGAACGTCCAAAAGCGTGTATTATAACCTTCAACTTTGACTGTTTAGGGCATTTTTCGGACTCCTCGTTTCCGGTTATATTTTTCTCCTGAAATCTTCCTATGGGATCTGCTATGACTTGTGGGTGCTTGAGACCTTTACATTGCCACAAAATGCCTCTTTCTCCATCTATACTTTTCTGGTGCAACCCAGAATGACCCTGAAATGGATGTGAAAGTCGTCATATGTCCGTTCCAAGCCATGAACGTCTTTTGGAATGACCTCTCATATCCCCAGGAAGCATTCATGGCCTGCTGTGCCCAGGCCTCGTAAATATACAAAAATTTGTATTATAACCTTCAATTTCGACTGTTTTGTGGCCTTATTATGATTCTATGGGCTCGACCATATTTTTCTCCTCGAACTTTGCTAGGGCTCCGGGATAACTTTTAACGTATCAACCTATTGCATTGCCTCAGAATGCCTCTTAATACCCCATATATCTTTTCGGTGCAACCTCGAAATGACAGTAAAAGCCATTATATGCCCGTTCTATGCCATGGGAGTTCATAAATTGACCTCCCATGTCCCAGAAGGCATCCCATGGCCTCCAGTGCCTGGGACCCGGGAACGTCCAAAAGCGTGTATTATAACCTTCAACTTTGACTGTTTAGGGCATTTTCAGACTCCTCGTTTCCGGTTATATTTTTCTCTCGAAATCTTCCTATGGGATCTGCTATGACTTGTGGGTGCTTGGGACCTTTACATTGCCACAAAATGCCTCTTTCTCCATCTATACTTTTATGGTGCAACCCAGAATGACCCTGAAATGGATGTGAAAGTCGTCATATGTCCGTACCAAGCCATGAACGTCTTTTGGAATGACCTCTCATATCCCCAGGAAGCATTCATGGCCTGCTGTGCCCAGGCCTCCTAAATATCCAAAAATTTGTATTATAACCTTCAATTTCGACTATTTTGTGGCCTTATTATGATTCTATGGGCTCGACCATATTTTTCTCCTCGAACTTTGCTAGGGCTCCGGGATAACTTTTAACGTATCACGGGTGCTTGGGACCTATTGCATTGCGTCAGAATGCCTCTTAATACCCCATATATCTTTTCGGTGCAATCTCGAAATGACAGTAAAAGCCATTATATGCCCGTTCTATGCCATGGGAGTTCATAAATTGACCTCCCATGTCCCAGAAGGCATCCCATGGCCTCCAGTGCCTGGGACCCGGGAACGTCCAAAAGCGTGTATTATAACCTTCAACTTTGACTGTTTAGGGCATTTTCGGACTCCTCGTTTCCGGTTATATTTTTCTCCCGAAATCTTCCTATGGGATCTGCTATGACTTGTGGGTGCTTGGGACCTTTACATTGCCACAAAATGCCTCTTTCTCCATCTATACTTTTCTGGTGCAACCCAGAATGACCCTGAAATGAATGTGAAAGTCGTCATATGTCCGTTCCAAGCCATGAACGTCTTTTGGAATGACCTCTCATATCCCAGGAAGCATTCATGGCCTGCTGTGCCCAGGCCTCGTAAATATCCAAAAATTTGTATTATAACCTTCAATTTCGACTGTTTTGTGGCCTTATTATGCTTCTATGGGCTCGACCATATTTTTCTCCTCGAACTTTGCTAGGGATCTGGGATAACTTTTAACGTATCACGGGTGCTTGGGACCTATTGCATTGCGTCAGAATGCCTCTTAATACCCCATATATCTTTTCGGTGCAACCTCGAAATGACAGTAAAAGCCATTATATGCCCGTTCTATGCCATGTGAGTTCATAAATTGACTTCCCATGTCCCAGAAGGCATCCCATGGCCTCCAGTGCCTGGGACCCGGGAACGTCCAAAAGCACGTATTAAAATAGTTCGAATTCGCTCAAAGTCTCACTCGGTTCGAGAAAATTAAATCCAATCTGAATGCATTCTAAGTGATCCTATAGTATAAATAATAGTGGATCGAATATGGAGTTATGATCTCCATATTCGATCCACTATTATTTATACTAGGATCACTTAGAATGCTTCAAACCTTGAGTTTAAGGACTGGCTAAAAGCTTCGCTTGGCTCCTCGTCACCTCAATATCCCATTATTCCTGAGAATGTTCGGATGATCTTCAGCCTTTGGTTCCTCTGGTTGAGGAGAAATGCGTGGATTTTCAGGAATAATAACATCACCATTGATGTCTTAAAAAATCAAATTTCTTGGGCTTCCGCCGAATGGTTTTTTACCCAAAACCAACCTATGGCAAGCCCCCATCCCTCTTTCCCTCCTTGGTCCCCCCCTTATTCTGGTTGTCTTAAGTTAAACTGTGATGGTTGCTTTGTTCAGGAATCTTGTGAGGCTGCTGCAGCAGTCGTTTGCAGGGATGCTCAGGGTTGTTGGCGAGGTGGAAGGGCGGAAAGATTCTTTGCAAGTTCTGCCTTAGAAGCGGAGCTTAAGGGTATTCTAATGGCGTGTACCTGGATCAAAACGGAGAAATGGAATAATGTTATTGTTGCTACTGACTGCAGCATAGCAATCACAGGTATTAAGGATCCGCCAAAAATCAAAGGAAGGCTAACACAGATGATGTCTGAATGCAGGGAATGCCTACTAGGAACACCAGGCGTTTCACTCCAGTTTGAATCAAGATCAAGGAACAGATTAGCGGATGGGTTAGCAAATGAAGTGAGGACTTCACAAATTTTCATGAACAATATTTGTATTTTTGATAACCCACCACCGGATTGTATGAAATTCTATCTAGCTGACTTAGAAGAACGAACTTGTACCTGGAAGTTTACTTTTTTAACGTAATTTATAATATGCATCTATTAAAAAAAATTAAGAATATGGAGTTATGATCGATAAGATCCATTGTCATTTCCAATCACACATTATTCCATTAATATAAACTTCAAATGAGTTTCAATTATGGGATTACTAGCTTTTTATGCACGCTATGCGTGCGGAGACATTTTGGGAATAACTATTACTCAGTAGTAAAACAAACCAAAAAACGAAAGTTCGTATCTAAGTTCACCTCTATTTTGTGAATAAGAAAGATTGAATACTTACAAATAGTATTTAAAAACACATTAATAAATAAGTATAAGTAATGAAATTGCATCTCTAACTAATGTTTTTTGTCAAAACTCTAAACAACCCCATGAACCATGACAAAAAAGACGAAATAATGCGAGTCCTCTTTCTCTCTCTCTTCAATTCTCGCCTACTCTCCCGATTCCCAAACCCATCTCTCAATTTCACGCAATTCTTTTTCCCTCTCTATTTAATTGAAACAATGCAGTCGTCACTTTTTCTCTCCTTTTGATCATCTTCCTCAATGTCCCCAAATCAAACCACACACTCGATTTCTCCTCATTTTTAGCTAAACCTCTCAATCTCAATCTCCGCTTCTGTGGAATTCGAAGAGAAGCATTGAGTTTCTCAGTGAGTTATCGCCGAGTTCACTCTCCCGAGACCTTTTATTATGATTTCGCCATCATTGGAGCTGGCTTTAATTTGGCGGTCATGGCGATGCTCTTCATGCCGTCGATAAGGTATTTTTGAATATCAAGTTGTTGGGCTGAAATTCGATTATGGGCACAAATTTTTGATTTTAATATATGGGTTGAAGTATTTTTTTTCTCAAATTCTTTTTAATATCTGAGCACAAAAACAATTCGTGTTGAAGTATTTTGTCTCAATTTTTTTTTAATATTTGGGCACAAATTTGAAGATATTTTTTGATGAAAATTGATTTTTTTTTCCGACCATTTCTGATGTAATTTTAATTTGAATTTCAACTATATCTGAATGAAATTTTAAATAAACTGTAATTTGAGTTTAATTTTTTTAAAAAAAAAAAATCTAACACAACATATATTCGTAATATAAACTGTAATTTGAGTTTAAATTTACTCGAACATAATACATATTCTTAATATTTACTGAACATAGAACATTACACATACTTTTATTTTCAATAACAAATTGCGTACCTGATTAACAGTAAAGTATCCGCAAATTTGAGAATGTCGTATTTGAAAATGCCGTGAAGCTCCAATCTATGAAGAGAACTGAATTTTTTTTGTTTGAAGTTTGTGTTTGTAATTGAGTTTGTGTTATAGAAAAATTTATTTCAGTTTGAATTTGAGTTGTCTTTGTAATGAGAATGTCGTGTATTTTTTTTTTTTGTTATTGTATGTGGTATTAATGTGTAGTAAATTCTTGATTATGAATCTTTTATTTTGATTGAATCTTTTATATTGGCAAGTTTATGTGATTGAGCATTATATGAGTTGATTGGGTTTAATAGAGATTTGATTGATTTTTTTTTGGCAAGTTTATGATTGAGATTGGTTTTGATTAATTGCTAGAGGTTGTATTTGGAAATTTAGAATGTAATATTTATGTTGTCGAGGGCAATTTAGTGAATTCTAAGGGACACCATTCTTTCCCCTTGGCTTATATAATAGAGATATATATTATAAAGGTAAATATCATATCCTAAAATTAAATGTTTAGTAGTGAATCTTCCATGATATTGAGAATCTGAAAGAGGAAGTAAATATGATTAATTTCGATTGGACTTTGTCCATTTGCGATAAAGGAGGATCCCGGATCCGCGCAGATATCGTTAAACAGTGTATAAATACACACGTTCTATACCTTGTAGTAGTACAATTAATTGCGATTGCACTTTGTCCATTTTAATTGTGCAAGTAAACATTGCTTCCACGCAATTGTAGTAAAATCAAAAGCTTCCACAAAATTGTAGTTAATTCAGCAAAACTCTTTTTCTTGTGATAAAAGAACCGGGCTTCCCTGTCCTTTCATAACTTCTGAGGTTCGGTCTTTCTTCTCTATTGATTACTTCTTCGTTTATACTTTTATGGTTTTCTGTTTACATTTTCTAATCACTCTCATCTCTTCTTTATATTGTAAGTCACATTTATTTTGAGTTATCCCAATAATTAGTTTCTTTTTCATTTTAAATTATCAAAACTCTGAATTTTCACAATTATTATGAATATGTTTCTTGTCATATGCATGCCATCCCTAACAACAATACTCGTTTTTCATGTTTATTTGCAAAAACCATCGTTTATTTGAAATATAAATTTAAGGCATAATACCATTTTTCTAAAATGAAAATGAGAAATATAATGAGCTACCAAAATGTTTTTTGTAATAAATTGAATGATAAGTAATCAAGGATGTTAATTTGAAAAAAAAAAAAAAAGAGAAAATAGCTCAATTTGAAGCCAAACGAGTAATACAACTAGTATCAAATCTGCTCATTTTAAGTAGAGTACTATATTCAAAAGTAAAAGTCAAATTTTATGTCAAAAACTTGTAAATAACAGTGTGTACTGTATGTAATACTATACTTTAGTCATCTCAAAATTACATGAAAGTCATCCTTATTTGACATTGATTTCATACACTTGGGAGTGGGGGAAAGGTAAGGGAATTTCACCCTAAAAGTCCCTCTAATGGGGTTAAATGACTTAAATCCCCCAACATCGAGTTTATGAGACACAAATCTTACGACTAGACCAAGTATCCCAATATCTACTGAAGGCTAAATTTTCCACACATTTTACACCCGTGCCTGGTTGTGCTTATGCATATACAACATAAAATGAAAGGAAGATACCGGGGGTTTAGAATAGAAATCAGGGAAAAGAGTAGACATGCGTTGAAGCACACTCGTGAGATATCAAGATATCTAGTACTAGTAACAGATTTGTTTACTCAATTATGATTCCCAAATTTTACATCAAAATCTATCCGTCATTTCTGTTTGCTTTACTCCAAAACATTTTGACGTACTAGTAATTACCTATTTTTTTGCAGGATTATCGCATCACACCTACAGCGCAAAGATGAATTCTCTTCCACTAAAAATCACCTCCACCTTATGTATTCTCATTACTCTCTTCATCTCAATCAAATGTTCGAGTTCGTTAGCACCTCAAGAAAAACAAGATTTAGTGACGAAAGTGTGCAAACAAACACACTACTATGACTTATGCATGACAATCTTATATCCAGACTCGCGAAAGTTTACAACTGATACCAAAGGCCTTGCAAAGATTGTAATGCAGAGAGATTTGACGGTCTCTAAAGAAATTCTTAATGCACTCTTAAGTTTGGCTCATGACAAAGGCAAATCGCGGTATGTAAGAGAGAAATGCAGCAAGTGTTCTGATCATTACAAGGCAATTGTGGTGACTCTTCTTCCAAATGCTACAAAAGCTCTTGATTTTGGTAAAAAAGATGATGCAATACGAGTTCTTAAGTCTATAGCATATTATGCTAAGGCTTGTGATGATGAATTCTCAAAAAGGGGTATGAAAGAACCATTTGAAAATATGAGTGTACATGATATGTCTATGCTTGATGCAGACATTGTCAAGCTCATAACTTAATTTTTTATATTGACCGTGGTTCTTAGTGTTCTAAGGTCTTTTAATTGGACTGCTTGTGACTAATAAATTGGGACTTTGTGACTATTAAAAATGAAGTTCAGTTTTAAGCTCGTTTTGTGTTCACTTATGACTTATGTGCTCTCATCCTATGTCCGTAAAATTTGTTATTTTGGTTGCAAAAGGGTTTATAGGTGATATAAATACTTAAGCTAAGTGTGATGCGCCGCACTCCTATATAATATGATAGAATTTACCAATATAATAAATCCTTCATCACTATCAATTAGTTTATACTTTCGTCACTAAATCTTGTTCTTCTTGATTAGGGAATGTAGTGTGTTTGTCAAATCATTAGTACATTGTTGCATCAATTCTACAAAAAATTCTACATCAATTTTACATTCCCTAATGATTTAGTGACGAAAGTGTGCAAACAAACACACTACAAAAAAACTCGACCCTTAGCACATTATTGCATCAATTCTACATTTTACTCCGATCTCCAGGTCAATATGCTCACACAATTGTCCTTATACTAGGGGCATATTCTCCCCAACTTATTTTCAAGTTAGGTAAAATTTATATTTTACACAGGCCTAACCGCCTAAATATATAATTCCCACCCACCATTTAACATTATCTAGTTGCCATTTTATTTTATATCTTTGTCTGGCTATTAACTTAAACTAAACAAAACATATTCCAATATGTCCCTGTGGGATCTATATACAAACATTTACATAAATCCAGTTAAGGTGTGTTCTCTTCACCTTAATAAATTAAGTTTCAGGTCCAATTAGTTTAGTTCAGTTCAGTTCAGAAAAGTTACCTCATAAAAACTTTAAGCATCCACTATTACATCCTCTATATTTGTGCATGAGTAAATAAATAATGATGTTCAAATTGGACCTAAAAAACCAAGACGTTAAATACTAAGACTCTGATAAATGATCAGATAACAAAAAATTGAGAAGATACATAACCATAAAACCAATGACTGCAACACCATGAGCAAAACTTTCTCAAGCTAAATGATAAATCACATTTTTGTACGGCATATTTAATTAAACGCCGGGTTGAGGAATGAGGATTTTATGAGGGATAGATCAATAGATCATAGGAGTATAGGACTATAATTGGGTTCAGGTCAAGTCATTTGCATATCTGTGATATCTCCCACATCGACAATAAGAAAAAAAATAAACACTTTTAATAAGGTTTATCGTAATATAACAAATGCCCATCTACCATAGATGGGTAGCATTTACCAAAATCATTTATGTTTAAAGTGGTTGATAGCTGCAAACCCATCCGTCATGGATGGTCTTGTTCTTTTTATTAAACATTCTTATATGTTTTTTATAATTCCAAGGTGAAGGTGGTATGTGGTTTTAGAAAATCCATTAGTTTTGTATTTTTATTGTTTCTAGTTAATTCTTGATTGAAAACATATCTAATATAATCGCTGTAAGTGTCCATAAGTTTATAAGTGACATCACACGTTTAATATACTCCTAATATATTATGTGGATATTTTGCAAAATAATACTATGTGGATTAAAAAAAAACTAGATTCTAGTGATAATGTTTGTGGCTAATTCTTGATAATAAATAGACCTGAAAAACTGTAGCAAGTGTTCATATAATTTTATTAGTGACATTTGTACTTAAATATGGATAGATGGTCTTGTTTATTATTAGTATTTTGTTATAAATTTATTTTTATAACAAAGAACGAGTTTGGTCATCAACTCATCATGCTTGCAAACAGAATGTCGCATATAAATCCAATAAGTCACAAAGATATTTTGGGCTTCCTATTAGGCAAATGAATGAAGATGATGTACTTAGCTTATTTATCTTCTTTACCTGAGAATAGCTAGAATAAAGTTGGAGAGTTGTGCAATTCGGCAAATGAATGGTTCTTCCTTTTATAGAACGCTAAGACTCTGTTATATTATAGTATAAACTCTCAATTTGTACATGGAGAGTCACGTACGTGCATATGGAATTTCAAAATCTCAAAGTTGACCATTAAGCGTTTTAATAAACAATTGTCTAACTAAAATCAGAAGGTATATATTTTATATAACGAACAATGAAATTGTCACAGGTTTTAAAAAAAAAAAAATGAAATTGTCATGAGCAACACTCGCTCGAACAAATTGATAAATTATATTTCTTTATAGTATATATAATTAAATGCTGAATTGTGCAAATAGGTCATAGGACTATAGGAGTGTATGACTAAATTGGATTCAACTCAGCGTGACTTTGCATATCCAATTATTCCCACATTGGCAATTATAAAGACGTTTAGCGCGTTTAATATCAGGCGTGGTGACTTGACAAGCTGCCCATCCACAATAGATGGGGAGCACTATCAAATATTCAAACCATATATAGTATGTCTCACTTCCACTAATACATGGTCTTGTTTTTTAATAATATTACTTTGTTATAAAGTTTTGTTATTACAAAAGAATTGTAGTTCAACATTTGACTTTATTTTTTGTTGAAAGCCACCTGTTGCCGAAAAATGGGTATTGACTGCCATAACACCCTTCTTTCTCCCTTTTTTCCCCCGATTTTCCCCCCAAACCCACCATCTTCCTTCATCTCTCCCCCTCTCTCTCTTCCTTCTATTCATATGTGCATTTGAAATTCTCGATTCTTCCTTCATCTCACTCTCTGGTTTTCAAATTCATGACTGTAAGTTTCTCTCTTTTTTCTGGGTATTATTTCTAATTCAACATTCAAGTGTGTCAATTTTGTTTCTTTTTCTATTTGTTGTTTTATTTTCTGGGTTCTTTTTCTTTTTGTTGTTTTATTTTCTGGGTTCCTCGATTTGGTGCTTTCATTTTCTGCTTTCTTTAGATACAATTCTAGTGAATACCATGTGTTAATCTAATTCTTCAAGTACAATCCAAAGGGTTTAACTTTAGTTAATTTCAGCTTTGCTAAAATTTGAATTGAAGTTTTTTGTTGGGGGAGGAGGGTAATTATTGATCTGTTGATGTATTGAAATACTGTATGGTGTAGGTTGTAAGCTGGTTGTGTGAAAGTTGTGGTGGTAAGGTGCAAGTGTAGGATTGATGAGAGATGCAGAGATCACGTAAAGCTCTTCTGCAATGAAGAGATTTGAAGAAGGCGATTGGCAGAAACCATTTGTATAAAGTTTGAATTGGGAAGAAAAGGAGTTGAAGGGGAGAGTTGAGAATTTAGAGAAGAATCAATGGAGATTCTTTTAAAGGAGGGGGAAAGAGTGAGGGTGGAAGAAATGGGGGAGAAAATTGAAAGAAAATGGTTGCAAAGGGGAAATTTGGAAGATAATGGATGGTCAACGCCGAATATTTCACAACCATCGAAATTCGGCAAGTGGTGGGCTTTCAACAAAAAAATAAAGCAAAAAAGGTGGCTAATTAACTAAAAAAATTTAAAAGGTGGTTTCTCACATAAAAATGATTATAAAAGGTGGGTTTTGACAAATTTTCCTACTAAAATAATTGGTAAACTCTTATAAACTAAGAAACTCCTTCTTATCTCTTCGATGTGGGACTTGGGTTGTATACTCAACAAGCTAAATATGGATGGCTTTTTTTTTTTTTAACTAAAATTTTGTTATAATCTTGTAAGAAAAACTCCTTCAAACCATCGTCACCGCCATCTTTGATCTTCCTACTTAAGACTTAAGAGTACTACTACTTATTCTATCTTCTTAGCATGAGAAGAGTTGTAATACATTTGGTGTACTATGTAATTATGATACTAAATTAATGATTTAATCCCCTTTATGATCCCGCAAATTCTATTTAATTAAATAAAAGCTTACATCATATCATTCTAATATATTAAGTACTTCTTATATCAATAAAAAGAGCTTTATGTATCCGATCCACTATTACATCCTCTTAATTGTGCATGGATAATGATGTTGAGATTGGACTTAAGAAACCACTAATACTCTTATAAATAATCAGGTAGCAAAAAGTTGAGACTTGAGAAGATACATAACCAACGACTGCATCACCATGGAGCAAGACTTCGTCAAGCTAAATGATAAATTATATTTTTATATGGCGTATTTAATTAAACGTCGGGTTGAGGAATGAGCGAGGATTTTATGAGGGATAGATCAATAGATCATAGGATAGGAGTATAGAACTATAATTGGGTTCACGTCAACGTCATTTGCATATCTCCCACATCGAGAATAAGAAACAAATTTAACAGCTTTGATATCATGTATTGTAATCTAACGATTGCCCATCTACCATAGATGGGTAGCAGTCATCAATATCATCCATGTTTAAAGCCATCCGTCATGGATGGTCTTGTTTTTTTAATTAAACATTCTTATAGTTTCTTAGTATGTGGTTTTTAAAAATCCACTACTTTTGTATTTTTATTGTTTCTAGTTAATTCTTTTTTTTTTTTGGTAATTAAGAAATATGATAGCACCAAAAAGACCATACACCTAAAGTGAGCTCAAAGCCACTCACCATAACACGCCTGGACAAGCCCATGAATTACAGCCTCTCAATCCAACATTTATCTCTACTTGTTATCTTTGCACTCATGATTTGTAATATCCTATTTTTTACACACTACTACAATTTTGGGCAAAGATAACACCTTTAATTTAACGTTTAATTTAGCAAGCGTTATGTAAAGTATAAAATTAACATTTTGATGGAAGAACTGTTATCTAAATGGAAAAAAAATGGTCAAACAAATAAAGTAAGTTACACTTGACAAAATACCTGTTATCTTTACTGAGATTATATCACTTAACACTTGTTTCAATTTGTGTTATGTTTGCTATGAAATTAATGTGATGTTTAAAAAAAAATTAAAAAATAAATAAATTAACCGTTTAAATGCATATGCGTGGGTTTAGAGAATTAGCTAGTTAGTAGGAATCTTATTAAAAAAAAAAAAAAAGAAAGAAAGAGAAGGAGATTAAAAATACCGAATCCCACTCATTAAGTAATAGAAATAAAATTAAAATTAAAATTAAAACCCTTCTTCTTCTTCTTCAATTAGAAGTTGCAGTTCTACGTCCCCCTCAAAAAAATTTCAAGAACCGTAGCACCGTCAACAAGCAAAGATATTTTTCGGCTTCCATCTCCGACGACTTTTCGTCCCTCACACTCTCAATTTCACTCCGGGAGATCACAACGTAGTCATTAAAACTTCGAAATTCGTAACGGTATTCTACCCAATACCCGACGACAATCATACTCCGAGAAACCAACTATCAAAACCGCCATTGTTACCGGCAATTTACGGGTAATTCTTATTTTTCGAGACCCTTATGTAATCCTAATTGCATAAAAAGAACTGATTTTGGTGGCTTTATTGTTCAAATTCTATTACTATGATCAATGTTCTAGTTTCTTGGATTGGTAATTTACTATATTAATTTTCTGAATTTGCCAAAATTGGTTGTGTAATGAGTTATGAACTATAGCATAGCATGCGGCTGCCGCCATGGCGCCATATACTTGTTGATTTTGTAGATGGCTGATTTGGGGTTTTTTTTTAATTTAATTGAGTTATAGGCTAGCTATAAGAATGATGGTTATTTTTTTTTTGGTGCAAATGATTGTTGGACTTTGCATTGGAATAAATTATTGTCCAGTATATTGGATGTTTACAAGAATGATTTTTCATTTGATATATATGCACAAAACAGCTATAGTATATTTATTGTTTGTCTTATTAAGGGTCACTTTAGTCAGATTCTTCATATTTAACGCATACACTTTGGCTTTATTATACTAGAGAATGCTTTAGTTCGAAAGTGTTCTCTAAAGTTGGAAAATATTAAAAAGCAAGTAGTGGAAATCTGCATTCATATATATGCTCCTTAACATGACAATTTGCTCCTTTGCATGACAATTTTTTAACTGATTACAAAAGGGAATAAAAAGGAGAATCATCTTTATATACTATTTATATTTGTTTGCTTGGTTTAGAGGTCACTCATATTTTCTCCTTTTATATAAAACAATAGCACATAAATAAAAAAAACTGATTTCCTTTAGACCCTTTATTGTATGTAAAAAAAATTATAAGTGCACCCTATGCATGCTCAATACATCAGTACTCATCACTTGAAGCAATATCTGATTAACTATAAAATTAACCTTGTGATGACGACTTAGTACCTCTTTAAACAAGTAAATGTTTTTGAATATCTTTTTGAATTTGTTGGTTTGTAGAAATGGATCGGAGTTGGATATGGATGTCTAAGCCCGGGGATGAACAATATAATGTTGAAATTAGAGAATTTATTACTTTTCCTATTATGAATAGTGGAGGTCAGTCTAAGTTACGATGTCCTTGCTATATGTGCCATAATCTTATGCATCAGCGAGTTGATCAAATACTCAATCATTTAGAGAAATGGGCATTTGATAGAACATATACGCGTTGGATTTGGCATGGAGAATCTAGGGAAGAAACTTTAGCTAGTACTTCTAAAGATATGGAGTATGAAAGTGAGGATAACTTTAATGAGGGCAATGGGTTAGAGGACATGAGTCATGTAAATGCCGATGATTACAATGGGGATCATATTGCATTCGAGAGATTGGTAAGTGATTCTGAGCAACCATTATACCCAGGTTGTAAATATACGAGATTATCAGGTGTGCTTAAGTTGTATAATTTGAAGGCTAGTGGTGGTTGGAGTGATGTAAGTTTTAGTTCTCTACTTGAATTGATGAAAGACATGTTTCCGGAGGAAAATGTTCTTCCAAGTAGTACTTATGATGCAAAAAGGTATTGAGCTCAATGGGCTTGCCCTATGAGAAAATTCATGCTTGCCCTAATGATTGCATGTTATACCGTAATGAAAGTGAAGCGTTAGGGAGTTGTTCCATTTGCAATGCCTCACGGTACAAGGAAAAAGAAGGAGTGTCGGCTAAGGTTCTATGGTATTTTCCAATAATACCAAGGTTTAGACAATTGTTTTCGAGATCCAAGTACCGCTCAAAGATTTGACATGGCACCATTATGGACGAAAAAAAGATGGAAAACTTAGGCACCCAAATGACTCACCCCAAAGGGAGTTTTATAGATGGTAAATTCCCCGAGTTCCGTGAAGAAGTACGAAACCTACGTCTTGCATTGTCTACCGATGGCATGAATCCATTTGGTTCCCTTAGTAGTACCCACGCATTTTGCCCGTGATTTTGGTGACTTACAACTTGCCTCCTAATTTGTGTATGAAAAGAAAGTACATGATGCTTACTCTATTGATTTCTGGGCCAAGACAACCAGGAAATGATATCGATGTGTACTTAGAACCTCTTATTGATGATCTGAACATTCTATGGGCAGAAGGTGTGCAAGTGTTCGACTCTTATCGCAAGGAAATGTTCACTTTAAGAGCAATGTTATTTTGCACCATCCAAGATTATCCCAGGCTTATGGTAATCTTTCGGGATATACAAAGTGAAAGGAAAGGCCGCATGTCCTATATGTCGGGATGGTTTGGAAGGAATGTGGTTAACAAAGATCTGGAAAGAATGTTTTTAATGATAATCCTCAATTTCTACCTTGTAATCATCGTTATCGTAAGTTGAAAAAAGCATTCAATGGTAAGCAATGTTTTGTGGAACGTCCTAAGGTCATGAGCGGTGAGGAGGTGCTTCAAAAGATTAAGGATATTCAGATTACATTCGGCAAGACAAAATATAAAAATTCTCTTCCAAAACAGGTGATGCGCTCAAGTTATACGATGTTCTTGTGGTATTTTAGGTGCACATTGCTAAGGGATTTGTTCGTAATTGTTAAGGTTTGCATAAAAATCATCCTTAGCGGAAGTTCGGAGTTTTGCGATATAAGTTGTGTTAATGTCATGCATTCCGAGCTTCCAAGGTGAAGTGCATTTGAGCCGAGCAAAGCCCAAGCATCAAACTCCACCGCAAGCCCAAACTCCACCGCAAGCCCAAGCATCATCGCCAAGCCAGCACAAGCATCGCAAGCATCATCGCCCAAGCTGCCGGCCAGCCTCGCCGCTCGCTCGCCAACCTCGACCAAGTCCCGGCCAAGCATCGCCCGGCCAGCTCACCGCCCGACGCCCATCGCACGCCAAGCCGGCTCGCACCTCGCGAGGAATGTCGCACCTCGCGACCCGAAGCTCGCACCTCGCGAGATTTCTCGCACCTCGCGACCTGCGTGGTTTGGCCCGGTTCTTCAGCTCGTTGCGAAGCGGTAGCTCATCGCACGGTGCGACCCGTATCGCACCTCGCGACCCCTAGGTCGGTCTAAATGTCGGGCGACTTTTGAGCCTTAGTATAAATACTAAACTTTGTTTTTAGACCTAGGGGGGCAGCGACCACAAGGAGAGGGAGTTTCCAAAACTCCACTCCTCTCTTGTTGTCTTCTCTTTTTAGTTTTTATTTTCTAATTTAGTTTTTGTAGATTTCAATTATGGGATTGGCTTATGCTATGCCGATTGTAGCTTGAACCGTTCTTGAACGAGATTAATATGGAGCTTCAAGCATTATTGTGAGATCTTTCCTCTCTTTCTCTTTTCCTTTGATTATGGTTTAATCTCTATGCTTGCTTTCTATGATTTTTGCATGATTATGCTAGGAACGTTACTAGTTTGATTGTGTAATTAATCTAATGCTAGATTTAAGAATAGAATCGGATTGTCTTATTCTTTTATCAATTGGTAGCAAACTAGGGAGTAATTTAGATGCAGATCGTCTTGGTTATTTCTTGGAGAAATTGAATCAACTGTTGAATGTTTATCGCTAGTATGACGTTAGCAGGTCTGTTGGTTCTCTGTGTTTATTGCTGCTATTGGATTGAACTTAGACGCGGATCGGACTAAGTTATCCTTTAGTTAGGGTTTTATAGTCACGCTGATCGTGCTATTCAACTAAGAATAAGGAGAACACGAGATTAATTCTCGACAATAGATAATTATGGAAATAATTAGAGTCGAGGTTAAATGATCGATAATGAATTGAAGTGGATGTTAATCGGATTCAAGATCCTTCCTATAATTGATTTCTCATTTTGTTTATATGCTAGTTAGTTGTAGTTTAGTTATAATCTACTTGAAACCCCCCTTTGTTATTATTATTAGGTTTCTCGGCCCTTAGCTTAATCTAGGTTTTGAATCACGCTGAATATAAAACTCGTCCCCGTTTCCCTGTGGATACGACCCCTACTTCCATTATACTTGTTTATTGTAAAAGAGAGTAGGAGAAATTTTATCTTTGGCCGGGTGGCGTTCACGACAAGCGCGGCCCGCCAAATTTTGGCGCCGTTGCCGGGGAAACGGTGTTACTTGTTTGTATTTAGTGTGATTTTTGGATGGTATTGCTTGTGCTCTTTGTTTTTGGTTGGCCACTCATATAAAGAATTCCCTTTTTGTTTTAGTTTCTAGTTTTCATCTTCCATTGAGCTCTATGTATTTCACTTTTGTATTTTGGACAAGAAGCATGGAACTTGTTGCTTAAACTCTCTTGGGAATGGTTGATTGACTCATACTTTATATCTTGGATTTTGTCTAGCTTTAAACATTTATATTAATGGTCATGACTTGGGTTAGCTAGGAGTACTACTAGTTGATGTTTGTTGTTGCCTTAATGCTAGGTTTGGGATATAATCAGATGTTATATGCTCAACCATGTTGTAGTAAGCTAGGTATTAATGATGCATTGCAAGAGTTCTTCTTAATCAATTTTGCAGGTACTTGAAGTGGAGATTGACATGGAACCACCATTGTCACACATGGAGCACAACCCAATGATTAAGCTTAAGGTATTAAGTCGAGCTCACGACTTTAAACAACAGCGCTTCTCGGGAGGCAACCCGAGACCCCTTTATTTTCTTTCTTTCCCTTTATTTTTCATCAAATTTCCACCACCACAACAAATTTTCTTTCACCCACCACCCACCCACTAAAAAGATCCACAACCAATCTTCATCCACTTGGAACCAAAATCCACAAAAGAAAACCCGTTGGGAGGAGTTCAATAGCTAGGAATTGGTACAACTAGAGGGTTGAGATTGTTAATGTATCTTTTCGATCTCTTAAGCTAGGTGAAAAACTCACAAATTCAAAACTTTTGAACTTGTCATTTGTTTGAGTGATTCGAGGGAGAGGGTTGTGAGTTGAGTTATGAGATTTGAGTTGGTGTTGTTAAGAAATTTGAGTTTGACGGATTGTTTGGTCATGAGTTTTGAGCATTCGATCTTCGATTTACCCGATTTTCGATTTTCTCCCCCCATTTTCAGTTTACTTTTTCTTCTAATTGTCGACACATTGAGGACAATGTGTAGTTTAAGTAGGGGGGAGGGTATTCTCATTCTCATGTATCTATGTTGTGTATATTACTTTCAATTTGAAAAAAATGAAAATGAAAAAAATAAAAAAAATAAAAAAAAATAAAAAAAAAATTGATGATGAAATGAAACCCGCTGAGTTGAAAACCCACAAGGGCGGGCGACTCAGGCAAAAATGGGGGCCCGGATAGGTTGAAAACCCGAAAGGGCAACTTATGCAAAAGAGTGGCTTATATTGAGCGGGTAAGATGGTGAGATAAAAAAAAATAATGTGAGAAGCTAGGATGAAAACCCGAAAGGGCTCCTAGGCAAAATGAGAGATTAAGAGAGAATTATACACTTTGAAAACTCATTTGCCGGAGATGGTGTCATAAGGTTGAAAGCGTTTTCGGGTTGGGTTAGTGAATTCATCCTTTGTTTTGTGAAGATCTATTTAAAGTTGGCTTTCACATTCTTTTAAGTTGATTGTTTGTTTTTGGGAGTAAGCATGGAGTATATTTCTTTTTGTCTTTGTTCCATGGCTTGCTTGTTTAGATTAGTTGTAGTAGTAGTAGTTTTAGATCATCTTTTGGAGGTTTGGGAGAGCTGATAGTTTAGTGTGTCGTGAGCTGACATTTTGATTCGTGTTGGTGTTGCTGGTGATTATTGTTGTCGCGTCTTTTTATTTTTCAGGTGAGTTCGAATCTAAGTGTGGGGGAATCATCGTCCCTTACGTTTAGGTTTTGAGCGTATTTTGTTAAGATGTGATGATGATGATGTAGT
The DNA here is from genome assembly GCA_947646795.1 of Beta lomatogona. Lineage (NCBI taxonomy): Eukaryota > Viridiplantae > Streptophyta > Magnoliopsida > Caryophyllales > Amaranthaceae > Beta > Beta lomatogona. The sequence goes on along the minus strand of CANSNZ010000527.1, from coordinate 96,239 downwards.
TGATGGGGAGTGTAGGTTGGTGTCGTTAGTTTGGGTGATGATTTATTTGGTGATCCTCATTTTGAGTTTACTCGAGGTCGAGTAAAGTTCAAGTGTGGGGGTATTTGATGCGCTCAAGTTATACGATGTTCTTGTGGTATTTTAGGTGCACATTGCTAAGGGATTTGTTCGTAATTGTTAAGGTTTGCATAAAAATCATCCTTAGCGGAAGTTCGGAGTTTTGCGATATAAGTTGTGTTAATGTCATGCATTCCGAGCTTCCAAGGTGAAGTGCATTTGAGCCGAGCAAAGCCCAAGCATCAAACTCCACCGCAAGCCCAAACTCCACCGCAAGCCCAAGCATCATCGCCAAGCCAGCACAAGCATCGCAAGCATCATCGCCCAAGGCGCCCGCCCGGCGCTCGCCCGGCCTCAGCACCTCGACCAAGCTGCCCGGCCCGGATCGCCCAAGACCTCACCGCCCGCCGCCCATCGCACGCCAAGCCGCTCGCACCTCGCGAGGAATGTCGCACCTCGCGACCTGAAGCTCGCACCTCGCGAGATTTCTCGCACCTCGCGACCTGCGTGGTTTGGCCCGGTTCTTCGGCTCGTTGCGAAGGCGAGTAGCTCATCGCACGGTGCGACTCCGTATCGCACCTCGCGACCCCTAGGTCGGCCTAAATGTCGGGCGACTTTTGAGCCTTAGTATAAATACTAAACTTTGTTTTTAGACCTAGGGGGCGACGACCACAAGGAGAGGGAGTTTCCAAAACTCCACTCCTCTCTTGTTGTCTTCTCTTTTTAGTTTTTATTTTCTAATTTAGTTTTTGTAGATTTCAATTATGGGATTGGCTTATGCTATGCCGATTGTAGCTTGAACCGTTCTTGAACGAGATTAATATGGCGCTTCAAGCATTATTGTGAGATCTTTCCTCTCTTTCTCTTTTCCTTTGATTATGGATTAATCTCTATGCTTGCTTTCTATGATTTTTGCATGATTATGCTAGGAACGTTACTAGTTTGATTGTGTAATTAATCTAATGCTAGATTTAAGAATAGAATCGGATTGTCTTATTCTTTTATCAATTGGTAGCAAACTAGGGAGTAATTTAGATGCAGATCGTCTTGGTTATTTCTTGGAGAAATTGAATCAACTTGTTGAATGTTTATCGCTAGTATGACGTTAGCGGGTCCGTTGGTTCTCTCGTGTTTATTCGTTGCTATTGGATTGAACTTAGACGCGGATCGGACTAAGTTATCCTTTAGTTAGGGTTTTATAGTCACGCTGATCGTGCTATTCAACTAAGAATAAGGAGAACACGAGATTAATTCTCGACAATAGATAATTATGGAAATAATTAGAGTCGAGGTTAAATGATCGATAATGAATTGAAGTGGATGTTAATCGGATTCAAGATCCTTCCTATAATTGATTTCTCATTTTGTTTATATGCTAGTTAGTTGTAGTTTAGTTATAATCTACTTGAAACCCCCCTTTGTTATTATTATTAGGTTTCTCGGCCCTTAGCTTAATCTAGGTTTTGAATCACGCTGAATATAAAACTCGTCCCCGTTTCCCTGTGGATACGACCCCTACTTCCATTATACTTGTTTATTGTAAAAGAGAGTAGGAGAAATTTTATCTTTGGCCGGGTGGCGTTCACGACAAGCGCGGCCCGCCAACAGGGATACAAGAGTGCCCATATTTTTGGCGCCTACCTTATTAGAGATTCCTCTTTGTCCGACATTCGTTAGATGTGATGCATATCGAGAAGAATGTCTGTGATAGTTTGATTAGTACATTATTGAATGTCCCTGGGAAGACAAAAGACGGTGTTAAAGCTAGAGATGATTTGAAGGAAATGGGGATTAGAAGGGAATTACATGTTGTTGAGGATGGAACTCGGAAATACTTGCCTCCTGCAGCTTATACATTGTCAAGAAAAGAGAAGAAGGAGTTTTGTGAGTGTTTGGCGGGTGTTAAAGTACCAGAGGGTTATTCATCCAATGTTCGGAAGCTGGTGTCAATGGAAACGTTGAAGCTTGTGGGGCTTAAGTCTCATGATTGTCATATTTTAATGCAGCATTTGTTACCTGTAGCTATTCGTTCAATTTTGCCTAAAAACGTTAGATGTGCCATTATTAGATTGTGTCATTTCTTCAATGCGATATATAGTAAAGTTATTGACCCTGAAGAATTGATAACTTTGGAGAATGATATTGTTGTCGTGCTCTGCCAACTGGAGATGTACTTTCCTCCTTCATTTTTTGACGTTATGGTTCATTTAACGATTCACTTGGTGAGAGAGGTGAGATTTTGTGGTCCGGTGTATTTGAGAAATCAATATCCCTTTGAAAGGCAAATGAAAACATATAAGGGGTATGTGAAGAATCACCATCGCCCAGAAGGTTGTATCGCTGAGCGGGTCTTTTACGAGAATATTATAGAGTTTAGTGGTCGTTTTGTGGGATTGACAAAGACGATAGGGCTCCCTACATCTCGACATAGTGGAAGATTGGATGGAAAGGGGACCATAGGTCATAAACAACGTGACATGTCCTATGATTCGTGGGTCTTGGCACACACTTATATTCTTCATAATGAGTGTGAAGTTGTACCATATGTCAAACGACACATGTCTTATTTGAGGGAACAACTCCCTAGAGTTAACGCAAAATCGTTAGCGAGTGAACATTGCAAATTATTCAGTAGGTGGTTCAAAGATCAAGTAACGAGTGAGCTTGAGGAATCTTCAAATTTGGTTTCTGACCGACTCAAGAGTTTAGCTTATGGGCCAAATTTCAATGCCTCTTTTTACTCTGGATATGTCATCAATGGCTGCACATTCTACACATGGGAACAAGATCAAAATAGTACAATGCAAAATAGTGGAGTAAGCTTAGAAGCCGAAGCTCTGCATTTTGCAAGTGCTAAAGACAAATGCCCCATATATGATTCAATGCACTACTATGGAGTGATTGAAGAAATCTTTGAGTTGCATTACTCTTGTTTCTCAATACCTATTTTCAAGTGCAAATGGGTTGACAATAACACTGGAGTTGAGAATGATAATCTAGGGTTCACCTTAGTCAACCTTGAAAAGCTCGGTCACAAGGAAGATCCATACATCTTAGCTAACCAAGCGAAACAAGTGTTTTATGTAACTGATCCGGCTGATAAGAGAAAATCAATAGTTCTGACACCGAGGTCTCGCTATGACATTGATGACTATGATGATGGTGATGAGTTGGAGGAAAGTCCATCTAGGAAGGTACATATAGAAGATGATAGTTCAGATGATTCATCCATGTATATACGAGATGACCATAATGAAGGTGAGTGGATCCAAGAAAGTAAGAAGAAAAAGGTATCTGGGAAGCGACGCCGGAAAGCTTGATGTCGAAAAAGTTGAGGTAAAATATTCAATAATTAATTCTGTTAGTTATTAGTAAGAAAATTATAATGTGAATAGAAGTGTCATTTTGCGAAGGGAGTTTTTACATAATAGAAGATTTGAGTTGAGAACCGATTCATCTTTTTGTGTTATATTGTTTTAATTTGATGTTTGGTAATGAAAAGTGATAAATTCTATATTTATGTGTTGCTGGAAACTTCTATAAGTCTTCACTTATTAGTCTACAAATTTTTAGTAATACGATTTACGTGTAGCTAATTACGAATTTTTTTTCATGGAATTCAGGATAGAGTCCCTGCATTTTATGTAAGAAAGCAAGAGAGTTAGTTGTTGCCGAGCTTGGAGCCCCTGATGACATTCTGCCAACCTTGGAGCCCCTGTTGACATTCTCCGGTTGATTTGGTTGGGTTAGACATTTTTAAGTTTTTACTACATTTTATTACTGTCCGGATCTTATATCTCTATTCTATATGTGAACTCTTGACCTTTTGGTGTCCACCCTTAATGACTAAATTACTCCCAACTACCAACAAATATTACAAATCCTACCAATCAATAACACTAACAAAAACAAAGGGGTGATAGTTACGATCTTAACAAACCTGTCACTCGGTGAAGCGATTACTTCAATGAACCAATAAAGTAACCCAAAACAAAAAAAGCATTTACAAGAGCATAAGTAAATTTGATTTTCCCATAAACCCTGTACAAATATTACGTCTAACATTCTTCTTTTTTTTGTGATTTTAATCATGGAGTCAAGAGCACGCTAGAAAGCATTTACAAGAGCAAAGAATCAAAGCACTTGGAGGTTCAACCAAGTATAAAATAAGGTATGTTCTTACAACACCAAAATTTGCACACATGATAATTTAGATTCAAAATTACAATATACGATCAATATTACTACTACATCATAGAGTATGTCGCACGTTTAGGTATTACTGTTCAAGACTTTAAAAGACTAGCCTTAAAAAATAATAAAATAGAAACTTATGTAGTCTACTTAGAGCAAGCTGTTGAAGATGGAGTCAAGCAATGATTGTAATCTACATGAGAAGAAAACCTCACTACATCCCTTAAGTACTAGACTAGATAAAACAGAATAAAAAATCGGAAGAGTTATCAAAATTATATGTTTGAGAAGATGAAACAGAAAAGAGCAAGAAAGATCTTACATTTTTTAGGGAAAATCGAACAAGAGGGAAGCAACACCCTGCCACTACAAACTAGTCGGACAGACCCAAGAAAAACATCGAGTTCTTCAAGCCAACTTCTATCAACCTCCCTCACTTTAGAACTTAAAATCGTACTATTCTATGTTTCACTATGTATTTAATTTGCTTTACAATATAGTCTATAGTATGGACACTATCTTCCCAAAGGGCCTTGTTTCTATTCCTCCATATCATGTATACCACAGCCGCCACAGTAGCTAAGATCACAAACTTCCTAAATTTCGAACTCGTTGTATATCCGCATTTTAGCCATCTCGAATTGAATCACAAAACCCCCCATCCATCTAATCCCAAGCCATTCCATCAAGTTCTTCATACAGTTGCTACTAAAATGACAATAAAAAAAAAGGTGCTTAGTATATTTTCGGGGGTGAGAATGGCAAAGTAAGCAGCAGTCGGCATCACATAAGTTTAAACACTTCAGCCTAACCCTTGTCTCAAGTCTCTGTTTCAGACCGCAAGCCACAAAAAAAAATACGTGGTCTGACATTCTATGCACTTTGATGCATGTATATATTGATCTGATCGTGTAAATTTTGCGAGTTAAAGTCTCATGAGATGAATTAGATTAGCTAGAGCCATGCTTTTAGAACTAGAAGTAACAATTCATGTCAGAATGCGTTCAGTCCATGTACTTCCATAGTTCCATTGTGTGCTATGTCTGGGACAAGTTTGAATCTTTGCATTTAGATTGCTGACTTCTAAAGGAATATATTTTGCTTGTTCCATTGTGTATGTAAATGATAAAAGGCCATCTAGAATGTCTTAGCTATTGATTTGTGAGAGGTACTTTTTTTATTTGCAAATCAGTCTCTAACTTTCTGCGTTTTGTGGAAAATTAGAGGATGTAAAATATTAATTATGGAGGCAAATTAAAAGGAACTAAGTTGCATATTATATAGCGGCGAGTGCAAAGGTGCAGTTTTCACCTTGGAAACTTCTATTAGTCTTCACTTATTAGTCTACAAATTTCTAGTAATACGATTTACAGGTAGCTAATTACGAATTTTTTTTCATGGAATTCAGGATAGAGTCCCTGCATTTTATGTAAGAAAGCAAGAGAGTTGGTTGTCGCCGAGCTTGGAGCCCCTGATGACATTCTGCCAACCTTGGAGCCCCTGTTGACATTCTGCCGGTTGATTTGGTTGGGTTAGACATTTTTTAGTTTTTACTACGTTTTATTACTGTCCAGATCTTATATCTCTTTATAGTCACAATTGTATTATCTGTTCATATATCGTCACAAGAATGTATCTGATCCATTTGTATGTTTGAAAGAATCTAAATTTTTTTTTTTTTTGGTAATTAAGAGATAAATTGAACCAAAAGCAAACTTACACCTATTTGACGAGAGGGAAGCAACACCCGCCACTACAAACTAGGCGGACAGACCCAAAGAAAACATCGAGCTCTTCAAGCCAACTTCTATCAACCTCCCTCACTTTAGACCTTAAAATCTGTACTATTCTATGTTTCACTATGTATTTAATTTGCTTTACAATATAGTCTATAGTATGGACACTATCTTCCCAAAGGGCCTTGTTTCTATTCCTCCATATCATGTATACCACAGCCGCCACGGTAGCTAAGATCACAAACTTCCTAAATTTCGAACTGCTTGTATATCTCGCATTTTAGCCATCTCAGGATTGAATCACAAAACCCCCCATCCATCTAATCCCAAGCCATTCCATCAAGTTCTTCATACAGTTGCTACTAAAATGACAATAGAAAAAAGGTGATGTATATTTTCAGGGTGAGAATGGCAAAGTAAGCAGCAGTCATCATCACATAAGTTTAAACACTTCAGTCTAACCCTTGTCTTAAGTCTGTCTTGCACTGCAAGCCACAAAAAAAATCTGTGGTCTGACATTCTATGCACTTTGATGCATGTATATATTGATCTGATCGTGTAAATTTTGCGAGTTAAAGTCTCATGAGATGAATTAGATTAGCTAGAGCCATGCTTTTAGAACTAGAAGTAACAATTCATGTCCGAATGCGTTCAGTCCATGTACTTCCATAGTTCCATTGTGTGCTATGTGTGGAACAAGTTTGAATCTTTGCATTTAGATTGCTGACTTCTAAAGGAATATATTTTGCTTGTTCCGTTGTGTATGTAAATGATAAAAGGCCATCTAGAATGTCTTAGCTGTTGATTTGTGAGAGGTACTTTTTTTATTTGCAAATCAGTCTCTAACTTTCTGCGTTTTGTGGAAAATTAGAGGATGTAAGATATTAATTATGGAGGCAAATTAAAAGGAACTAAGTTGCATATTATATAGCGGCGAGTGCAAAGGTGCAGTTTTCACCTTGGAAAATCATACACTACTACTCATGCCTGCACTAACAAATAATATGGAATCATGCTTTGGTTTGGCTTTAGTCATGTCACGTTAGCATATTTCTCCAAACTTTTTATGTCTAATATAATTATAATATTTAATTTAATCATCGTTTTAGGTTAATGGCTAAAGGGAGAAAGAGTCGGAGGGTAATTCAGGAGAATGCAACCTCCGATACCGAGCATGAGGATGATGATGATAATGCTGAACGTGAGGACTGTAGAGGTCGTACAGTATGTGCAAAAGTAGGGAAGGCAATTCAGGAGGGTAGAAAAATTCCACTCGAATGGAATAGAAGAAAGGTTCCATGTGGGGATCATCGAAACACATTCTCTACTTATATTGGGGTAGTTGTTCGTGAACGTGTAAACATCAAGTACGAGAAGTGGGGTGATGTCCCGAAAGAGCTTAAGAATGAAGTTTACGAGTTAATAACAGTAAGTAGATGTTTTGCTATTAGTATTTCAGTAATCAATAACATCGAACTTATACATGTGAGATAATGTCCTGCCAATATAATTAATACTAATGATCCTTGAATTATTATGTAGAAAGGTTTCACGATATTAGAAGGTCGTAAACGTTATATCTTATCGCGAGCTTCTATTGCATTCCGAATTTTTAAAGCTAGATTGAGAAAGGAGTTCATGTACACTCGCAAAGGACAACTGGTGAAGAAGAAACCAGGGCTATATCCGTGGATACTACAGGAAGATTGGGATCAATTCCTGAAAACATCAACTGATCCTAGGTTTAAGGTTCAAATTCCTACATGAATTACTTATAACTGGATATATTGGAGTGTTATTGAAGTTGAATTACATCATTTATGCAGGAAATGAGCGAAAAAAATCGAAGTAGAGTGAAGGATAATAGAAAATCAAGCTATCGTGGAGGACGACTAGGGTATCAACATTTCGAGGAAGAGATTGTAAGCTTTGATCAAGCTTGTGCAATTAACTTCAAACTTTAATTTTTTTAACTATAAAACTATTTTTTCTTATGTATTTGTGACTTTTTAGGCAAATGAACTTGAGAAGAAAGGGATAAATGCTCCTACAGTACCGCGACATTTGACATGGCTTAGAGCTCATTCTCATGTCAAAGAGGGTGCGATGATATTTAAGAATCCTAATGATTTGAAAATTGCTGAAACAATTGTAAGAAATTTTACGCACATTTGCCAAGTTGGAAAACTACGATTTTAATCATATAAATTATTCTAACTTTTATATACAAATTCTTTTTGGTGCTAGAAAACTTTAGAGGCTCAACAAAGTAGAGGAGAAATTGTTGCAGAAGGTCGAGATGATATACTATCAAAAGCAATTGAGAAACCAGAGCATGGTGGTATTGTCAGGGGTGTTGGATTAGGTGTGACAAACACAGATTATTTTGGATTTAACCGGCCACAACCACCTAGCCAAATGAAGGTCGAGATAAAGAGTTTAAGATCGGAGTTGGCAGAAATGAGAAACACTCAAAATTTTGTTATGTCCTTCCTGACAACATGTTGCCAAATTAACCCAGAGCAGATGAGCGAACAATTGAGTCAGTTCAAGGCGGGTTGGAATGCCGGTAATTGCAGTGGTCAATTTGGTCATTCTGATGGGCATGGGAGTAGTGGTAGCCAAATTGGTGGTTCTAATAACGAAGAATCTAGTGGTGCTCAATTAGGTACTCCTAGTTTGGTTGGCCTAGGTGTTCAAGAATTTCACCTACAATTAGAGTCAGACACCAATGTTTCTTCAAAAGACCATAATCGTGTTCATGAGTCCGAGACATCACATGTTGTCACTAATCACAATCCAATGCAGCACGAACCTCAACCTCAAGAGCATGATGTTGAGCCCTATCATGTGCCTTGGCCAGAGAAAAGTAAGATGCATCATATTTCTTCTCCAACAATCCCTGAACCTCATACAACGGGCGTAGATGGCCACTCCTTTCCAGAGGTATTGAATACTATCTTGTAACAACACTTCAAATATATGCTCTTTTTTTAGAAGCCTAGTGCAACGTTGTCACTACTGCCTGTCAGCTCAGCTGCACATTAATGGCTAAACACACAAACAAGATAGGAAGGGGGGTTGATTTGATTTCAGTAATAATCTGAGTTTTCCCACTATAATACTACTACATTAATTTTCCGGATACTTCTCCCGATCTACTCCCTCGCTCCCCCCTTTTAATTTTCTAATTACCATATCAAACTTGTGTAAATTGAGGACATCCTTCTGAAATTTCTAACTCATCATACTGCAGAGCAACCATTTTATGCAAATCTAAAACCTCCTCTTCAACATTTGACTCTTTAATATCCAGAACACTGAATTTATCTATTAAAGCATCTTTACCCACACAATCGGAGGTTGCATCCAAACTGTCAATGTTTCTCTCCTCGTCTGAGCATATTCCTTCACCCTTAAAGAGCTCGGCTATGTCAATTACTTCTACGCTCGAGACTTTCAAGTCCTGGGCAACAGATTCATTTAACTTCTTTGCCTCCTTGTAGGAGAACTCTGATTCTACCCCCTTATCTATCACTGTAAACTCAGCATCATCATGTTTGGCTCTACTAAAATCCCTTCCTCAAGCTTTCCATAAAGCCTATTAGCACCTTACAAAGCTTAGCACTAACATTAAAATAATTGGAAAACTTGCAGGATATACCATTTAAAGGCAAAAGCTCTAGGACACTGTAAGAGGGGAAAAAATCAATAACACCCAGAGCTAAGAATTAAGAAAAAGAAAGAAAGATATTGTGCACAATCTTTGCTGAGGAGACTAGATACTTAGATTGAGAAGAGATAAGCGTCTTGTGTACTAAATGAGGCATGCGTTTCTGAAGGAAAAAAGTACCTACATTATGACACTTCAACCTTGTCCGCTCCCCAGGGAAAAAAACTTTGAAAATTTTAAACCAAATTACCAATCAACCACTGGTTTTATATTTGTATGTATTTCCTACAAAACGATGATTTCCATGCATGCATCAATCTAACAATGACCACCCAAATGATCCTATGATGAAATAGCCTTCTTTCATGTTCTCAACTGATCCAGGGCAAGGTAGTGGTAGATCCCACTGGTATCAGTCTTACTCGGTTATTGTAGCTCTAGTTTGACGATTCTAGTAATGCAGTTGATGCCAGAATAAATAGCCATTACTAGTAGCTTCATCCATCATCAGATAGCGAATATAAAAATGTGGCTAGAGACAAAAGCAAAACATGCTACTTACATTCAGCAAAACACTGACATTGAATAGATGCAATTCATGTTTGGCTCTACTAAAATCCCTTCCTCAAGCTTTCCATAAAGCCTATTAGCACCTTACAAAGCTTAGCACTAACATTAAAATAATTGGAAAACTTGCAGGATATACCATTTAAAGGCAAAAGCTCTAGGACACTGTAAGAGGGGAAAAAATCAATAACACCCAGAGCTAAGAATTAAGAAAAAGAAAGAAAGATATTGTGCACAATCTTTGCTGAGGAGACTAGATACTTAGATTGAGAAGAGATAAGCGTCTTGTGTACTAAATGAGGCATGCGTTTCTGAAGGAAAAAAGTACCTACATTATGACACTTCAACCTTGTCCGCTCCCCAGGGAAAAAAACTTTGAAAATTTTAAACCAAATTACCAATCAACCACTGGTTTTATATTTGTATGTATTTCCTACAAAACGATGATTTCCATGCATGCATCAATCTAACAATGACCACCCAAATGATCCTATGATGAAATAGCCTTCTTTCATGTTCTCAACTGATCCAGGGCAAGGTAGTGGTAGATCCCACTGGTATCAGTCTTACTCGGTTATTGTAGCTCTAGTTTGACGATTCTAGTAATGCAGTTGATGCCAGAATAAATAGCCATTACTAGTAGCTTCATCCATCATCAGATAGCGAATATAAAAATGTGGCTAGAGACAAAAGCAAAACATGCTACTTACATTCAGCAAAACACTGACATTGAATAGATGCAATTCATGTTTGGCTCTACTAAAATCCCTTCCTCAAGCTTTCCATAAAGCCTATCAGTGTTGTATTGCCCCTGACAGAACCTGAATCAGTGAAGCTCATCCTGCTGATCAACCCATTTTGCTCCAAGTTAAGACCAAGAGGTGGTTTTACACAGCTAGCTGATTCAGCCAAACCATCCTTCGTCACCAAAAATCCGAAGCTTACCTGCAAAGTAGCACCTTTAGCCTTGCCCACAAGCTTAAAGCTTGTCGACCATTTCCCCGAGCATCTATCCTGCTCCAACTCCTCAAGGGTAAGAGGAAGCAACCTTGTAAGATCAACCCAATGCTTCCCAATTTCAATCCCTTCTCCCCCAACTACAGATGCATATAGCAAGAAGTGCTTAGGCTCATCCTTCATGGTTGCTTTGCAGTCTGATGAGTTAGAAATTTCAGAGCTATTTACGAGGGGGATTAAACCGCATATCTTTGGATCATTTGGAGAAAGGGGATTTTTAAAGTTATATATTTTACACTAATGGGTATCGTTTCTTAAAGTTGTACTCCTTAATTTTATTATAAAAAACAGGGTGAGAGTGATTGTTACTTGGCTATTGAATGTGACAATGAGCTCAAGGTTGTTGCTAAGGGTAAAGTGTACATACCAAGCGCAACAGAGGTTTTACTTGTTCATCATAACACCCCTAAGGATAATCATCGTCGTGTTGCCGTCATTGAAGTTATTGAGCCTCGTGCACTTTTACCATGCCCTACCGAGGAATTTCAGTATGTATTCCAAGCTAAGGAGGCTTATACTCTTTGGCCGCTCATTTGATTCTTCCACCGAAGAAGGTATGAACAAAAACAAGTTTTTTTTTTCTATCGCACAAATCTTATTCATGTCATTTTTGAATATATAAACAATTATTATATATTTCTTGTGTGGATCTTATCAAGAATGATAAACAGGCACATCTTGCCACACGACCCACACCATCTCCAGGAACTGCATCATCACAATCATCATCCATTAAAAAGTACTCTATCACTGCAGAAGATAAAGAGAAGTTGACCACTAGTTTGGTGCGAGCTTTTTAAGATTCAAGCTCTACGGATGAAAAAGAGGCAAGAAACTATTTCCATTAAAATTCCGGCTAACGTATTTTTTTAATGAACAAGATGTTGCCATAGATTACGAGGATATGCTTGATTGGTGCTTCCAAAAGGAGATTGGATCAACTCACATGTCCATATTCATGAAGTGAGTGAATCTTTTTCCTTTTTCTTATTAGTGATTATATAATGTCATGTTTCTGGATAATTTGATATTTTCAAAAACAATGCTACGAGATTTGATAGGTACTTGCGAGAGGTTTGTATTAGTGAGGGGATTTCGGGAGTATATGGATTTTGTGATACCAACATTCTAAGTCCTTTGACACCAACAAGCAATGGAAGAAGGAGATCCTCGATCGATTATTTAGCTTAGCGTCTTTGCATGTAATGATGCTAAAAATATTAATCAACTTTTTTTTGCACCATATAATGAGAAGTAAGTGTTGTGTGTTCATTTATATAAATTATTGATTTGACTACAAAAGTTATGGTGTGATTTAAATTAATGATGATTTGTTTTGTTCTTCATTACTTATTTAATTGTACAAAGAACCATTGGATGTTAGTCGTTATCGATCCTTGGAACGGATTGGTATATTGGTTAGATCCAAACAGGAGCACAAAATGAAGTTCGACCGTTTGCTAAAAAGACCATTAACGAGTATGTACTAAAGGACTATATTTAATACATCTATTGCTATGACTACTTATGATGATACTATTATTTTATTTTATGATTATATAGGGGGATTATAAAATTTAGCATGTATTATCGAAAAGATATCAAGAAGATTAAAAAGAATCCGGAAATTAGATGGAGCCAAGTGCAGGTATCTGACTCTTATATTATATTATCTTATTAGCTAGGCAAAAATATTTTTGATTTTCCTTAATTAAGCTATTTGTGATTTCTTGTTTATAGTGCCCTCGCCAACCGCTTGGTACTTTAGATTGTGGATATTATGTGTGTCGCTACATGCTTGAGACTATAGAGTTCAGACGACTAGTAATTCCAGATAAGGTACTTTATTAATTACAATTTTTCCTTTTGTGTTTTATGATTTCCAAACTTTGGGCAATATAATAATCGTTAACATTAATTATTTCTTCAGTAATTGTTTATTATACTATTATGTTTATGACTTTTCCACTTGGTGTAATTTTTAATTATGACACTTAGATCTTGAGCATTATGCTTTAACACTGCATTTGTAGTGTGCGCGCAAATGTTTAACTTCCATCATCTTCTTATTTGTTTTCCTTTTGGTTTGTTTCCTTTTTAATTCGACCATTCATGATTATTGTGTTTAATTACTTTTCAATTTTTGATGGAGAGACTTGTCTTATCTTTATTGTAGTACTATCATGGCATCCCTCCAACCTATTCTCAGGATAAAATTGATGAACTCAGAGAGTTGTGGATTACATATGTCGAGGATCACGAAGAACAAGTCATGAATGATGATGAATGAGTTTGAACTTCATGCCTCTTTTTTTTTTTTTTACCTTAATCAATTTTTGGACGTACATATATTTTTTTTTTTTTTTTGGGTATGAATATTGATGTGGTCGGGATGAATTTGATTTTAGCTTTTTTTTTTTTATTTAGATACATATTTATATGTATAGTTGTTTTTGGAAGTTTGGAAATATAAGTGTTGGTTGAATTATTGTGTATATATACAGAATTTTGGAGGTTTGGAATATCATCTTTAATTTGTTGATTTTGAGATATGGGTTGCATATTATACATATGGTGCTTTATTGTAAATTAAATTAGCCGCGCTGTAGCAATTTGGAAGCTGGTGTCAATGCAACGTTGAAGCATGTCACAATTTTTTTTTTAAAAAAAAAATAATAATATCAAAGATAACAGTTATGGAAAAAACCTGTTATAATATTATAAGAAAACATAACACTTGAGCAAAGAAGAGTTGTGTTTGCTTGTAACAAAGATAACAGTTATTTAAGATAGTAGTTAAATATTCCTTCGGTCAAACTAGCTTAAAAATAGCAAACTTAACGGTTATTTGACAAATGTGTTATCTAGTAGTATAACGTGTATTATAAATGACTGTTATGTTTTCTCTTCCAAACATAACACTTCCATTAGGTGTTATCTTTACTTTACATTACACTGACTTGGAAAACGCATCAAAAGTGTTATGTAAAGCCTTATATAACAGTTATCTTTGGCCTTTTTTGTAGTAGTGACAGTATATTTAATCTCATCTATAGTATGATCTATAGTGTGCACTTTACCTTCCCAAAAAGCTAAGTTCCTGTTTTTCCAAATCATATACACCGTAGCTATCACAGCAGCAGTACCCACTTTCCTTCTGAACCCAGAGCCCTTATATCTATTATTCAGCCACCTGCAGATCTGCATTAAGCTCCTACCCTGCCATCTAATGCCAATCCAGCTCATAATAGCTTGGATGCATCTGCTACTGAAAATACACCCAAAGAATAGGTGACTAAGATCTTCATCTAAAAGCTTAAGTACTTCTTATATCAATAACAAGAGCTTTATGTATCCGATCCACTATTACATCCTCTTAATTGTGCATGGATAATGATGTTGAGATTGGACTTAAGAAACCACTAATACTCTAATAAATAATCAGGTAGCAAAAAGTTGAGACTTGAGAAGATACATAACCAACGACTGCATCACCATGGAGCAAGACTTCGTCAAGCTAAATGATAAATTATATTTTTATATGGCGTATTTAATTAAACGTCGGGTTGAGGAATGAGCGAGGATTTTATGAGGGATAGATCAATAGATCATAGGATAGGAGTATAGAACTATAATTGGGTTCACGTCAACGTCATTTGCATATCTCCCACATCGAGAATAAGAAACAAATTTAACAGCTTTAATATCATGTATTGTAATCCAACAATTGCCCATCTACCATAGATGGGTAGCAGTCAATGTCATCAATATCATCTATGTTTAAAGCCATCCGTCATGGATGGTCTTGTTTTTTTAATTAAACATTCTTATAGTTTCTTAGTATGTGGTTTTTAAAAATCCACTAATTTTGTATTTTTATTGTTTCTAGTTAATTCTTGATTGAAAACATATCTAATATAATCGTTGTAAGTATCCGTAAGCTTATAAAGTGACATTGCACGTTTAATATACTCCTAATATATTTTGTGGATATTTTGCAATATAATACTATGTGGATTAAAAAAATAACTAGATTCTACTTTTCATGTTTGTGGCTGATTCTTGATAATAAATGGACCTAAAAACTGTCGCAAGTGCTCATAATTTTTTTTTTAAGTGCTCATAATTTTATTAGTGACATTCATACTTAAATATGGATAAAATGGTCTTGTTTATTATTATAACTTTGTTATAATTTTTTTTAAAAAAAAAAAAACAAAGACGAGTTTGGTCATCAACTCATCGTGGCAAACAGAATGTCGCATATAAATCCAACAAGTCACAAAGATATTTTTAATTGGGCATTTTTATATCTATTAGACAAATGAATGAAGATTAGCTTACTTATCGTCTTAACCTGAGAATAACTAGAATAAAGTTGGAGAGTTCTGCAATTCTGCGAATGAATTGTTCTTTCTTTTAAAGAATGTTGACGCTCTATTTATATTATAATATAAGTAATACTTTAAATATCAACTATAAAAGCCTCTCAATTTCTCTGTCAAAAAAAAAACTATAAAATTCTCTCAATTTGTATGGAGGATCACGTACGTGCATATGGAATTTCAAAATCTCAAAAGTTAACCATTAAGAGTTTTGATAAATAGTTATCTAACTGAAAACCAAAAGATATATAACGAATAATGAAATTGTCATGAATTCAAAAAAATGAAATTGTTATGTGCAACACTCTCTCGAACAACTTGATGAACTATATTTCTTTATGGTATTTATAATTGAACGCTGAATTGGAGAGAGGTAGGTCATAGGAGTGTATGACTAAATCTAATACATTGGCATTTAAAATAACGTTTAACAGGTTTAATATCAGTCGTGGTAACTTAACAAGCTGCCCATCTACAATTAGGGGTGAAAGTTATTCGGATAAAATCCAAAATCCAATCCAATCCAATCCGAATTAGTAATTCGGATCGGATTCGAACTGTGTTCGGATTGGATTCGGATTGAGATTTCTTGAAAAATTAGATTTTCGGATCGGATTGGATTGAGGGTAATTGGATCCAAAAATCCAATATAACCAAATAGTAATATGCCTTGCATTATGTATCTAGATTGGGCTTAAGTGCTTAATTGATTTTTTTTAAAAGCCTAGTCCATAGCCTAGTAGGCGTAGCACTTCAACCCTTCCCCTAAAACCCTAACAGCAATTAATTCCTCATTTCCTAAATTTCCTAGGCTGCTGTTGTGCTTAATTTATTTCATCGAAAAACTAGAGTTTTAAAAAAATCGGATTTTCGGATCGGATCCAATTTAGAGTATGAAAATCCGGATTGGATTGGATCAGATTCAAACTCTAATTGGTTTGGATTCATATTGGAATATTAAAATCCAAATTTTGTTCGGATCGGATTGGATTATGCCCTAATCCAAACCGTACACCGAACTTTCACCCCTATCTACAATAGATGGGGAGCACTATTACCAAAAAATAAAACCATCTAGTGTGTCTCATTTCAACTAAATACACTTGAATTAATGGCGGCGATGACCAACTCATGGCTTAAATTCATCCAACATGGATGGTCTTGTCTTTTACTTAGGCTCCGTTTGGTAGGGCGTAAAACATTTTCGTGGAAAACTGTTTTCCTCTATTTTCAATTTTACATTGTTTGGTTTGCAAAGGATCGTAAAACCATTTTCCCTTGGAGTAGAATTGCTCTCCAAATGATGGAAAACCATTTTCCTTTTAAAATGAAAGGAAATCTGTTTTCCTTCATTTTCCTTATCTTTCTTGTACACCCCTCTCATTACCTTCTTACTTTCCCTTTCATTTTCCTTTCGTTTCATCATTTTTCTCACATGGAACCAAACAACGGAAAACTAATTTTGGAATTGTGTTTTCCATTGTAAATAGTTTTCCATGAAAATCATTTTACACTGAAAATGTTTTACACCCAACCAAACGGAGCCTTAAAGTTTTGTTATTACAAAAGAATTGTAGTCAAATGTGGTCTTGTTTTTATTGTTACTTTGTTATAAAATTCCAATAAAACGTATCGGGCAAAAAACATCTTCTCAAACTTCCTTCCGTTACAATGTAGTTAGATATGGATGCTCTTGTTCTTTTACTAAAACTTTGTTATAATCTTTTAAATAAGAAAACGAGTTTGGCAAACAATCATCTTCAGAAAATTCTTTCCATTACAAAATGAATGCAGTTAAATCTTGGTAGTAAATTAATTATAACAATTGATAGTAGATATTAACACAACTTATAGTTTATAAGCTTTATAATTGTTAAATACAAGTATAGTCGACCATAAAAGATAATGACTACATCTGAATGTTGAGTAATTATCTAAATTTTAATTAACATATCTATACTAATATATTAAAAGGTTCATAAGAAAGTTTGTGTGCCACGTGACACTAAGGTGTTCATAAGAAAGTTTGGGTGACACGTGACACTCTCCTCTAAGGCTCTAATGCAAATGCTTTATTTTCAAGTCAAACCCTCAATTGAAAAAATAATGTTGTGTAGTTACAGGGTATCGAACACGTGACCTTTAAAATGAAAAGTGAAAGCTTAACCATTAAGGCCCTGTTCTTTTGAACTTATTTTCAGTTAATTTCAGTTCAGTTAATTTAATTTCAGTTTATTTCAGTTCAGTTAATTTAATTTCAGTTCAGTTAATTTAATTTCAGTTAATTTAATTTAATTTCAGTTCAGTTAATTTAATTTCAGTTAATTTCAGTTTAGTTCATCTTATGTAATGTTTTAATTATTATTTTTTATTTATTATGATTGTGATTATTATTATTATTATTATTATTATTATTATTATTATTTATGATAATAATTATAATTAATATTACTATTTAATATTTATTATGATTATTATTATTATTATTTATGATAATAATAATAATAATTATTATTATTTATTATGATTATTTTTATTATTATTATTAATTATTTATTTATTTTATTTTTTTTATTATTATTGTTTATTATTACTATTATTATTATTATTTATTATTATTATTATTATTATTTATTATGATTATTTTATTATTATTATTATTATTATTATTTATTTTTTATTATTATTATTATTATTTAATATTATTATTTATTATTATTATTATATTATTATTATTTATTTATTTATTATATTATTATTATCATTTATTTATGTATTATTATTATTATCATTATCATTATTATTATTCTTTTTATTATTTATAATTTGTTATTTATTATTTATTATTATCATTTATTATTTATTTATTTATTATTATTATTATTATTATTATTATTATTTATTATGCATTATTTTTATTTATTATTATTATAATTATTTAATATTATTATTATCATTATTATTATTATTTATATTTATTTATTATTATTTATTATTTATTGTATATTTAAATTTTTTTATTTTTTTTATTATTATTATTATTATTATTATTTATTATTTATTATTATTATTATTATTTATTTATTTAGTATTATTATAATTTTTATTATATTTACTATTATTATTATTATAATTATTTATTCACTATTTGTTATTTATTATTTATTATTATTAGTATTATTTATTACTATTATTATTTATTATTTATTATTTATTATTTATTATTTATTATTTATTATTATTTATTATTTAATATTATTAATATTTATAATTTTTAATTTATTTATTATTATTGTTTTTTTTATTATTATTATTAATATTATTAATATAAAGTTGAACTTAACTGAACTTAAATTAAATAATAAATAATAATAATAAATAATAACAATAATAATAATAAATAATAATAACAATAATAATAATAAATAATAACAATAATAATAAAAATAATAATGAATAATAACAATAATAATAGTACTAATAAATAATAACAATAATATTAATAATAAATAATGACTATAATAATAATAATAATAAATAATAACAATAATAATAATAATAAATAATAATAATAATGATAATAATAATAATAAATAATAATAATAATAATAATAATAATAATAATAATAATAATAATAATATGTTAATACTTATTGATTATTATCGATAATTATTATTTTAGAAAATTAAATATACAATTCAGTTCAGTTTCTCTCATTTCAGTTAATTTCGGTTAATTTAATTTAATTTCAGTTCAGTTAATTTAATTTCAGTTCAGTTAATTTAATTTCAGTTTAGTTCAGTTAATTTCAGTTAATTTAATTTAATTTCAGTCAAAATAAGTTCAAAAGAACAGGGCCTAATCCAACATAACACCATTGTATAGTATTTCAAAATAAAATATCATAAGGTCTTATAATTATATCACATTAAAAGATTTGAATAAGTAGTTAGATACCTAACCTTTATATGATAATAACAAGACTATTATAGACATAAACTCTTACTCCAATTCCTTATAGAAAGTTAAGCTATTGCTTTCATCCCCAAACTTTAAGGGTTTATTTTTGAAAAATTATGCAATTACTTATCATGTCATTACGTCAATTTTTTATCACTTGACAAAAAGTTTCGAAAAGTAACAAATCGGGGCATTGCCCGGGACACTCACTAGTTACATATCTAATAATTGACATCTATCAAAAGATTGCTACGTTGTCCAAGTGATATAAAGTATTTTGTTTGGCCACCCAAGTATAATTTTGACTTGTTAAGCGGCCACCTTAAAATTAGAGTGACAATCACTCTCCTAGTCTCCTATAAGTAAGTATTTTGAACTTTTTAATTTGGTACTCTTTAAAATTAAAAAATTCTATATGATACCCCTCTACTATAGGTACTACCTTAAAAGAACAATTCAATCTAATCTATCTTAACCACCCATCAATACCTACCCACAATCCTCACATTCACTATTGCCACCACCTAGACCTGTTAAATTTCCTCTTCACATCTTTTTTTGCTCATTCTGATGGTACTACTACTATGTAACAGTTAACAACATTATTAATAAAGGGTCAAAGGTTGCAGAGAGTGGGTTGGTAGGTCTGGTTGATGGCTATAATAGTAGTGAGGACTCGTAGAATGTGATTAATGAATTATTAAGAAGGTATGAGGAAGTATTAGACTTTCAAGTGGTACTATACAAAAAAGGGAATAATTAACGGGTACCATCTAAAAATACAAAAACATGTGAGGATACTACATAGAAAAGTCAAAAATAGAGGAGCACCATATAGAATTACCCAAAAAAAATCAAGGTTGACCTAGTTGGTTGGAGACCCTCCTTCCACCCTTGTGACAGGGATTCAATTCTTGCCTCTTGTAAAGTGGGATTCTCAAATCCCTCCCCCCACTTGTAATGGATCTTCATTCTTACCTTAAAAAAAGTTACAATCTTTATCATACACCAGTATAAGCAAATGAATAAAATATAACCTTGTGTGTATTGTGTATCATGCATATGGTACACTCGGGTGTATGATGAATGCACTCAAAAAAATAGAAATACAAGTTTTTTGTCATTAGTTTTTTTAATACTAATCCTGTAAACGTTTTCCAAATAAAAAAATATAGATTAACCAACTGAGGTAACATTAATAAACTGACTTTACCTCATATAAAAAACCCTTCACTGATGCCCCATGGAGATCGAGATAACTAGCCTCTTCATCTTCTAAATTACAACCCAAAGTACTCCCTCCGTCTCATAATATAGTACTCACTTATCATTTTTCACGCGAATTAAGGAAAATAAAATGAGTAGTAGGATTTCCAAAAAAATGTACTTAATGAAGTGTTTTTTGATACTTTTGTATTGAAATTCGTTATTTATTTTCTTTTTCCTTTAAATAAAATCAAAAGGCAATAAATTTTCCTTGGAATGGTGTAAAACAATAAATGAGGTCACATGTTTTGTGAGAAAAGTAGGGCCATTTTTGAAAGTTTGTGTAGAACTTAAGGATAATTTAATCCAAACAAATTGATAAAAAATAAAATAGGCACAACATTTTGGGACACCAAAAAGGGAATGTGAGCACTATATTATGGGACGGATGGAGTATCATCTTTTTTCCATGTTGTTACCAACATCATTAATTACCATATCCAAATCATGATTGTCCTCAATATGAAAACACATATTATCTTCAGTTATACTATTTTGTTTGAAAATTTTAAAATTTCCAGAAATAATATTTGGATAATGTTATACATAATTCATCCAAACAAGTTCTTTAAAATTATATGAATTTTGAAATTCATAACAAAAAATAGCTTAGTTTCCCTTTCTAACTTTAGACAAAATAAACTAAATATCCAATATTTAATAAAAATATTATTCAAGAGATAAATGTGAGTTTCACTTTCCACTCAAAGTGTGTTAGCAAGGCTATTGTTTTACTTAGGTAGCACAATCAGTTTTTTCTTCCCAATTGGTAGCTTAACAAGTTAACAATAATTTACTTGGATGACCTAGTAAATCGATAAGTACCACTGTACCAGTACCACTTGTGTAACGGTAACCTAACAAAACTTTTGTGAATTGACATCTATGTTTATTTATTCAACAAATTTATTTTACAAATATTCACATAATAAATAGCAATATTTAAAAGTTCACAATTTTTTGTATAAGAGCTCAATAGGTCCATTTATACTTGAGCCCAACATCATCCATCATCACGCTCCACATTGCTATAGTTATTATGATTTTGAGTTAGAAGTTACGGTATTTGGGTTAATAGTTAAGGTTATCTAATAGTTGTTGTTGTGGCCGTGTAGGGGTAAAAGTTAAGATTTTTGCGTTATTAGTTTTTTTTAAAAAGAAAAAATTCATTAATTGAATGCTAAACAGCATCTACAATAGGTATTAAAAAATAACAAGATACAATCAAACAAGGTTAAATCAAATTTGTCTTCGAAGAAACTACAATGAACCGTGATCGAAGAATACAAATGGCCCCCTTGTATTTGCTTAATCAAGCAAGTATTGATGATGAAGTCTATCATTCTGACATAGTTTGGGAAGAGCATTCTTGATCGAGCCATGTTGGCCGCATCCGAGATTTCAATACATTCATGTTGAGTCTCAAACTTCAACCAATGAGAACAATTTCTCATACCTAAAGACAAAAAAATTATACTCACAAGTCACAACTCCCATAGGGGAGAATGAGATCTCCACAACAGAGACTAAAATCCCCATAACAGGGTTTAAAAAAATCTCATAAAGAGAAACTAATTTATTCAACAAAACAAGAAAATAAACTACAAACTGAAAATATAAGGGGAAAAGGGGCTTACCATGGATGAAATCATCTATCGCAGTCCCTAACTGATGAAGAAGGGGTAGGGGAGGCTAGAGTTTGAAAGAGAGAGGGTTTCTCTTTTTTTGCTTTATTAGTTTAAATTTTCTGATAGTTATTGTTTAGGGGGGTAAAAGTTACAACTTTCGAGTTAATAGTTAAGGTTCTATGACATCGCACGTATGACCATCGAGTTAAGTTTGGAGAGACTTAGGCTCGTTCTTTTGGACGAACCGAATTGAATTTGTCTTAATTGAGGTGAACTGAGCTGAAGTAAACTGAATAGATTTGAACTGAAATGAATGAAAACTGTGAGAGGAAACTCACTGAATTGAACTGAACTGCACTGAAATGAACCGAACTGCAATGAAATGAATGAAAAATGTGAAAGGAAACTAACTGAATAGAACTGAACTGAATTGAATTTTTATTAATTCAGTCCAAAAGAATAAAGCCTTAGGGCATGTTCTCTTCGGTATAAAAACAACCGAATCGAACTAAATTTAATTATAAGTAATTAATAGTAATGATAATAATTTAGAATCGAACCGAACGAACCGAACAAAATTGAAAATGCATAGAACATACCCTTACTGTAGCGAAGAGGGATGGTAAATTAAATTGAAGACTAAAATATTGCAGTCAAAACTTTTTTTAGAAGAAATTTGAGGAAAGGGATGGAGAAAAAAGAAGGAAGAAAAAAAAAAAAAACATAGAAAAGAAGAAGTTTGTAACCCTAACCTCTCCAAATGCCAACCCGTCGAATTTGCTGAGAAAATTCCATCTCTCTCTACAGTGTATACAGATTTTATTTCAGTTCTGTTTTCTATCTAAATTCGATTTCCAGAATCAATTGAAGTTACTTGTCGAGGAAAGAATTTGAAGGATTTTTAGACGATGCCAAAAAATTGAAGGTTTGTTTAGGACTAATTTTACTATATATTTGAAGTTATAAGAATTAAAGTTTGTAGTTTAGCGTTAAATATTTGAGTAAGAAATTTTCAATTTAATTCACTAGTATGCGAGCTCAAATACAAAAAAAAAATCCAGAATTTGGGGGTTCAGTGCCACTGAATTCATTGCAATTGCCATTAATTGTCCAATTTTTTTTTGGATTAGTAATGTGGTTAGTGCTGCCATTGGTGGTTTTTGTTGAGCACTTCTTTTCTTTTT
Organism: Beta lomatogona; assembly: GCA_947646795.1. NCBI lineage: Eukaryota > Viridiplantae > Streptophyta > Magnoliopsida > Caryophyllales > Amaranthaceae > Beta > Beta lomatogona. The sequence goes on along the minus strand of CANSNZ010000527.1, from coordinate 72,571 downwards.
TCTCTTTTGTGTGTGTGTTCTTTATTTTTTTTTTCTTTTGCAATGTTTGCAAATTAGTTCCTATGTAATGGAGTATGATATGCATCATGCTCCTGAATATAGTTCGTGGCAAACGAATATAGAGTTCATAAAACAGAACATATCCCAATATCCCATCTTCATTCACAATAAAAGAACATAGTAGCATGAAAAAAGAACATGGAGATATGATGGAAGAACCTTAACCATGTGCATATTGCTCGTGTGCAATGCCGGGTTGCCTTTGTAGCACTTCACTTTTTCATATTCCGTTTATTATGTTATCTCCAAAATATTCTATATTAATTTGATTGATTTTTTTTCTATCAAGTAAACTAGGTTAATGTGTGTGTGTATGTGTGTGTGTGTGTTGATGCTAGTTTTGCTCAATGTACAGGTTATATGCCGCTGGTTTTGGCTAGTTGATGAAGGTTCGATTTTTTATTAAAATTGGATACACTTATGGGTTGAACTTGGTGCTTGAGAGAAAGATTACTAGATTTTTCAGTTCTGTCTTTGTGGCATTGAATCCCTTAACTTCTTCTGAGGATGAGACTTTGCTTCTTGATGATTTACATCACCTTCCAGCTGATTTAGAGTGTGATTCTGTGGAAGAGATTGGTAAATCTTATGCTGCTAGAAACTGTGCCACAGACGCGCTTACTTTTTGCAGTATCATAAAACCTTATGCTGCTAGGAACTATGTTGCACAGGAGTTTACATTTCATGGTTCCATGGCACGCACATATGAGGAATCGGGTGATGTTGAGATGGAAGTAATAAAGTCAGTACTGGAAGAGCAGGAATTGGGTTTTGAATATGGGGTTAATGTAGAAGAAGAAGATATAATAAGGGTGTTGAATGTTCTTTATTATGAAGGTGGAAGTGCTGCACTTTCCTTGCGTTTCTTCATGTGGTCAGATTTTAGTCTAGGGTTGAAGCATACAGTAAGAGCTGTTTGTACATTGATTCGTATTTTGGTTCTTGGAAACATGTGTCATAGAGCAGTTGATCTAATCACTTCTCTCATTCGTGGTTATCCCCAACAGGTACAACCTCGTCAGTTAATAGAAGTCCTCCAACAATTGTGTGTAGGAAGTGTTCGTCAAATGATTTATAGCATGCTTGTTAGATGTTATACTATGGAAAACATGATTGAAGAAGCTTTCGAAGCAATATGTTTGATGAAGGAAGTTGGTCTCTTTCCATCGGCTGGGGTTTGTAATTCACTCATCAATCTCCTTTTGGGGCATAATCTGGAAGATCTGGCCTGGGGCTTTTTGGAAGAAATGCAGGGCCGACGCTTGGTCAGTACGACCACTATAAGCTTGTTCATCCATTACTATTGCCACAAAGACAATCTTGAATGTGGATGGAAATTATTGATGAACATGAGACGCTATGGGATTGAACCTGATGTCATCGCTTATACCACTTTCATTCATTTTCTTTGTAAGCTGTCCTATATAAAGGAAGCTACTTGTTTTTTCTACAAAATGATTGAGATGGGAATATCTCCAGATTCAGTATTGCTGGCTTCAATAATTGATGGTTATTGTAAAGTGGCACGACCAGGAGATGCCATATGTATTATCAATCTTTTTGACGTTCAGCCCAATACTTTTGTGTATAACAGCTTCATTTCAAAGTTGTCCAAAGATGGTGATATGGAACAAGCTTCCACTCTTTTCCAAGAGATGAGGAACTTGGGGATTCTTCCCGATTGTTTTAGCTACACCACCATGATTGATGGATACTGTAAAGCAAGTAACAGAAGAAAAGCTCTAGAGTACCTAGGCAGCATGTTGAAGGATGGCATTGAACCATCTGTTACTGCTTACTCTATACTAATTGCAAGTTACTGCAGGAGTGGGGACATGGAAACCGCTTGGCATGTAGTCCAGAAAATGATCAGAAAAGGCTTGGTATTGGATACTGCTGTGTATAACACCTTAATTGATGGATACAGTAATACAGGTGAAGTACACAAGGCTTTAGAGCTATTGGACCATATGAAATCTTCTGGAATTGTTCCTGATGCTGTAACATATAACACAATCATACACGGTTTAGTCGTGAGTGGGTTTTTGCTCGAAGTAAATGATCTTCTAGAAGAGCTTACTAGAAAGGGCTTTTACCCTGATGTTGTAACATTCACCAATATTATAGCTGGTTACGCAAACAGGAGGCAGTTTAAAGAGGCTTTTTCTGTATGGTCCTTCATGAGTGAGAAAAATATCAGACCTGATGTCATTACATGCAATGTTCTAATTACAGGGTATTGTAGGGCACGTCGCATGGATGAAGCTAGTGCTTTGTTCTACAAAATGCTTGGTGCAGGCTTGGTTCCTGATACTATACTGTACAACACTCTCATTCATGGATTTTGTAGAGCTGGTAATATTGATGAGGCGTGCCATCTGATAAATTTGATGGTTAAGAATAATATCAGTCCAAATGATGTGACTTATAGGGCGCTTGTCCTTGGGTATGAGAAGCAAGGCATGACAAATCCCATGGAAATTGCAGCTCGCAAGTTGGAACTTCTACTGCAGCAACATGGTATAAATGCTGATATTTGATCACTTCTATCGTTTTTGACTAGTTATGGCATCCTGGAGGTCAGAAACAATTCCTTTGACCTTTGGGCAATTGGGATTTCCTGATGGTGTATCTTCCATGAGCAAATGGTTTAGATTTTCAGGTATGCAAGTCTTTGTTACCCATGCTTTTGTGCATATCTGATTTCGTTTGCATTTGAATTGTCTTTGTCAGCCTTTTATCCTCTGGCTCTTTGTAGCAATCATATCATTGATTGGTTTAAAATTTTAGTTGACTATTAGTACATTTGAACTTTAATTTATTGTCTTTTCTTCCAGTATATCAGTAGAATTATTTGTTGATTTGGAAAATCAAAGCACTTTTGAGTAGAGAGAGAAACTGAATAGGTTAGAATGGAGTGCCTCTCTGTTTTTTTTTTTTTTTTTTTACCTAATTACAATTTTTTTTGGTTTCTTATGTTTTCTCTCGTCTTACGCCTCACAGATTCGCTCTATCATTTTTCTTTTTTTTAAACTCTTATTCCTTTGCTTTCATTGTTTCATTTGTCACGGAAACGATTTCTTATGAATATTCATGTTAGCAACCCCAAATATTTCGAGGACTAAGGCTTTACTGTTGTTGCTTTACAAATATGCTCTACTACACTCTTAAAATCATTTTGATTGTTAATTTTCCTTAATGCTTGTTGCTTAAAAAGTTTCCAATCCTTGTGAATGTTTGTCTCGCCAATCATTAACAATAAACGAGGGCTGATTAACCCAGCGCTGTACATTGTAACTGTAAACCGCCCAGCATATAATAGGCAGCATACAAAGAATTGGGAACATAAGGAACGTTAATTAAGTGAAACAGATACTGAAGTACGCAAAAATCATTTTAGTATAATTTCTGTAGTACTATCGAATTCTGGGAAAGTTCATAATTTTCAATCTTTTTGGCAGGTTTGTGCCTCTCCAAACTTCTATACCAACAGTTGAAATCACTGTATTATATGCTACTCCTATCTTCTATTCAGCCTTCCTGGTACCTGTTTTCAGATCATGGAATCGGTGCCAAAGGTTGATCCTTGATATTCATTGTTTGGTGACCTTAACTCGCATCAGATATCCTGGTAATTCTTTTTATTTCTCATGTCTGATGTTGGCTTGATTTGCTCCATTTATTTGTTTATTGTTGCTATAAATGGTTGATTTCGTTTCCATTTATGACTATTATCCTTGAGATTCCTCTGCTGCTTTGAGATTTCTGTCTGTCACCCTTCTTTCCAACACTAGCACTCCGTCTTTGCTTTGACCACTTTTTAATCCCCCCTGTCCGCATTTAATCCCAAATCCGTATTATCAATTTACCAGTGCTAGGTTTTTCGTCATAAACAGCTATCCTCTGACAAGTATTAGCTACTAATTTAGGAACTAACGGGATACCAAAATAGTTAGAGCATCTAAAACGCTGGCAACAGTTGAAATTGGCAATCAAGTAGTTGGTTTCTCAAATGCTGAAAACTCTAATAGATCTGATCACCAATGACGGACGGATCGGAAGAAGAGATAGAATCAGTTGCACCCGAGTTATGAGCTTTGCAACCTCTGCAGGAAGCTTTCTGTATCAGAGGATAAGGAGCAGCTGGTCTCTTTGGCTGCAAATTTTAATTTCTTTGTTGACAAAAGCCCAGATTGATGCGTTCATCTTTTTAAGGAAAAAATTGAATGAAGAGAAAAGTTAAACTAGTGTGTATTGATTCTGGGTAATGCCAAAGCTTGGTCATAGTTCATGAAAACATTGAAGTTCAAGAAAGTCCGAGTTGATGACATTGTTGAACAGTTGAAATGACTGATGACAGAAGCGAGTCATCATTAAAACAGGAGGAAGAGCATCATGCAGGCATTTTCTCGAGGTAAGAATGTGATTCGCCGCGGGGAAGACATGGCTAGAGTGCGGACTCACCTTACATGAGGCTTTGCCAGTCAAAATTTTAATTTAGATGTATCAACATCTTGGACAAGCCGTGAAATTTCTCTTATCTATCTGACAACTCCCAGGCGCTGCTTAATCATGTTGGGAAACACTTAGGAATTGGCCATTCTACTAGCTCACTGGGTTCTCGACAGCAGGGTCATCTTTCTGCTGTTTCCATTGTGGCGGTGGAGGGAGTAAGATAAATAACCTTGATATACAAAGATACTCACATTGCTCGTATCTTCTGTTCTTGTTCGTGGGTGACCCGTGACTGTAGCACACGAATTTCAACCCGAATAACTCCTCAGCAACATAGCCCAACAGGTTATCACAGTGGGCTCTCATGAACCTGACAAGAGATGGAGCTTGGTTATATTAAGCAATGGTATCAATTTCTTCTTAACTGAAAGGCCTTATCTTATAGCGTTGGATGATGATGGACACCTGAAATCCGGAGATTGCTGCACCAAGTTTTGCCAAACACAGGTCAATGTGGTAGCCTCAGAGGCCAGCTCAAGTTCTGAATCTATCCACCATATACATGAGCTGACTCCATGGACCAGCTGGCAGCTCTTTTTTATGATCCTTGGAGATGCACTTGATGAATTGCAGGCTGCAGCCATTGGCTCAAGAGATTGTAGAAATTTGCTGGGAAATCCCGCTCCGAATTCTAGCGAATGTCAGCATTCTGTCCTGGACAGCTAAATCTGTTGTCTGCCGGTACACATTGCTTTTTGAGCTCCAACAAACATTACATCTCAAGAAATGTCTCTACCTTCTTTTTGACAAGGACTTTGAGATCCCAACAAGGAGATTAACTAAATTATGAGTAGTTGAGGGGCTGGTGCAGCCAAAAGTGGGAAATGAAGATGAGCCTTTAGAGACTATATGCTATAGCAAAGCAGTACCTCCTTGATTTGCAACACTATTCTGTTGTAGAGGTATTAAAGATTAACTCCAATGGAGAAATCAAAACATGTCGCTTATGTGATGCAATCAGAACTGTGTTGATTTTAAAAACTAAGACAGACAATTTCTTTTATGAACATAGGAAAACGCATTCAGGGGATTGCCCATCATCCTCAAAGAAATCAGCAATGGTGATGAGTGGTCCTTGTATGGATTTAGTGAGAATCAGCCATATGGTTATTGAGAGGGATCAGAGCCAGGAGAACATATAAAGTGCTTTCTTCATAGAGACAGCAAGATGGGAGGCTGTTAACGGCTGTGAGTATTGGATCTTTAAGATGTCTTTTATCCTATATTACCTGAGGATTTGTAAGCCTGGGAAGAGCCTGTGCTGAAGTGCTCCCAGCATCAGCTGGTTCTTTGCGGAGCTTCAGACGTTAAACCTGAACCATACTTGCATCACTTTGGTGCTTATTCCATCTGGAAGTAGAAAGAACTCCAAAACTTGTACCTAGGTGAAAGCTACAGTACTAGACTGCCTTCTCATTCCTCCAAGACAATATCAGTGTCTGGTGGATTTATGGATGATCAGACTCCTGTAGAAAATAGGCTGGACAGCTTTTAAAACCTGAAACAATAAGCATTGACATGTCAAATGTCAATGATAAAGCACAAGAGAGTAGGAGATTGGATAGTGAAGTTGTCAGACCTCAATACTCTGAGATTGAGGTCAATGGATGAGATCATTGAACCTTCTCGGCTATATCTTGAGTGTCTCTCAGGCCTTACTAAGCTTAACAGTCTGTATCTCTTTGGATCGATACCATATATTACTCCCTGAAAGCCTTCCTGAAATCACTTCTCTTCATCCAAGTGTAGGAAGGACCCTTGACTGTATTTGGTGAACTTGCAAACCTAAGAAGTCTTTCTTTGCTATCGGATTCCTGTATGGGGATCGGCCTGCCTGCATGACATCAAAATTTCCTGTGCTTGTTTTCTAAAACTTTGGAAGTTGACAGAATTGGAGAAATGGATAGTTGATTAAGGAGGCAAAGAGCTTTGCCTGTCATTGAAGTAATTGAGATCAGTGCCTGCAGGAAATTGAAGTGTATTACATGGCGAATGGAGTACTTGACATCTTCTCTGCGAGCTTAAATTACTATTACAATAACTTATGGATACTTCAACAAGCAACGCTGATTTAATTCGTGCAAATGCATATGCTTTAAGCACATGCTTGCAATTTATCTATTCTTCCCCACTGTCTAATCACTACACAACCATCCAAGAAATTACAATTCTTACTTAGCTAGGTCTTGCTATGGTAGTGAGACTATCTTAAGAAATAGCACCTTTTTTTATAGGAAAAAGCTCTTCTGGGCAGCTTCTTCTTCGTCTTTCTCTTCCTTGGGAGGGAAAATTTCTCGTATCATGTCCAAACCTGACAAGTTTCAGAAACATCCTACGACTATTATTAGGTTTCTAGTGAGCACATATCAGAACCTTCATGGTTGAATCATTCGTACACATCCCATCAGTATAAGTATTCTACTGTTATCCATCTTGTTATTGTAATACCTTGACATCCATATCCGTCTACATGCACATTTCAACTACTTTTAACCGATAAGGGGGTATGGGAACCAGATATTAAACAAGGTGAGTTTGTGGACATTTTTGGGTGACCACGGAAATGGAGGAAGAAGAAAAGAACAAAGGCATGGCATTATTTTGTACTTCAATCAATTGTGCGAAAATTGTAAGGCAATAAATGATATAGATTAAGTAGCTATGCTGAGTCTTCCTAGAATTAGCGAGAATTTTATTCCCCTTCTATGAAAAGTTATGAAAATAAACCACAGAACCTGCTATAAAGTTTCAGTCTCTTGTCTGCAATCTCAGGGCATCTTCCGTGTCTTTTTACCAGCTGGTGAGTCTGGATTGGAAGCATTAAAATTATTTTGAAGGAGTATACTGTTGTTTGTAGTAAGTATTAAAAATGTCCTCAGAAGTAAATGTGTTCGCCATGTATTAGTAATATGCAGCAGTTCAGCCTAAACTCAGATTTATTTGCAGGTCAGTAGCACATTCTAGTAGAGAGGGAAGCGGCAGTGGCAAAAAGATGTTTGAACGTGGAGTTTTTCCGGATGTTCATGTTTACAGGGCTAGGGACTTAGGCAAGGAATATCTATCTGGTGGATGTGAAACTAATGTGGAACTGAGAGCAGGTATTTACAATGAGACCACCACCCAGTCTAGAGCTAGTCTTGAATGGAATCAAGCCTTTACGTGCCCAAAACTTAAATTTGAGGTGAAAAGTTAATTACAGAGGAGAGCATGAAGTTTCCCTTGGTAGGATCATCTTTGATATTGAACAAATCTCAGCATCCATTATCTGGATTAGTGATGGTGTATAAATCTCTGTGTCACCTGCAGCTTCTGGTAATAATACTGATAATTACCCCATGAGTAGAAGAATATTGGTTCAATTGCATCCGAAGTTATATGTGCTTTGGAGATCACTCGTTAAGGACCAGAAAATTTTCTGATGGAAGTAATTTAAATTCACAAGGGAATGAAGAGTTACTCTTTGTAGCCATTTGAAGAACCACTGTTGTTGACAGTGGAAGAAAGACTTGGGAAGGGAAGCAACAACCAAGTTTATGGAAGGTGTGTTGTTTTTCTTTACAATATGCTCCCTGGAGGTCTGATAACGAGCACACAAGTGTTAGGTGCTATGATCTCTTTAAGCAGGTTGCTCTTGACAAAAACTCAAGACGAAAACGGCTTTTGCGGGCCGGATTCTTGTGAAATCTGTGTAGAAGCTGGGTACAATGTCTTGATTGGACCCAAAGACAGACTGCTGCTTGTGATTTGCCACCTGAAAGACGCCATGTAATAGACATAAAATTGTGTGTCATAGAACTTAGAAGCTCGCAGCCTCTTTCCTATGGAATTGATAAATGGTCAAGCAAGAACTGATGCTTGCTGTGTTGTTCAATATGGTAAGAAATGGGTTGAAACTAAAAATATAGCAGTAATGTTGGCAGGGTTTTTAAACCATTTTGTAATACATGTTGGATGTACTGACTACAATGTAGAGTTTGAGAAAGTTTAAGGCAAACTTCTTCTTAGCTTCAAATGTTATACAATGGTATGATCAAATATCGCTGCTAAAAGTTAGAATAGAGGTGCAGCAGTTTGATGGAGAGATCCAAGAGCTCAACATTTAAGGCATTTTGTTGTAGTATTGAATTGTACTTGCCATTTAGAGCGGTGGTGTTTGTGATTGGCTTGGTTTTGCAAGCCACCCCAAAGCTCTTTTGTAGTTTTATTCGTATCACTTAGATAAATGTTTACATGTACCATAAATGACGCCGTACGTGTTGCACCTAGTCTTAGTTCATGGTGCTGGATGTATCCACGCTATAGTTTGTTGTGTTGAGACCAATTCTGCCTATTTTTTAAGGTGATTTTTATACTATTCACTCACCCCCTTAAACAATCTATTGTAATTTTTACGCGGGAAAAATATGGTCATGTGGGGTGTTGTTAGATTCGTCTCGATATATATTTTCAAAATAACAAATTTGTATAATTTTTACCAAAAAGTAATTAAAGATATTAATAGTTGAAGTTGTGCATTGGCAAGTGTGAAAACTCAATTGTTGCAATAGAAAAAAAAAGAATGGAGGAAGTATAAAGAATAAAATTATGACAAAATATGAACATTAAAAACTAGACCACCTATATTAGATGGCGCAACATACATTATCTCCCTTACTTCATGTCAACCAAACAACCACCCAAATCAACAAATTATGGAAATTTCTATTGCCTAGATAATTTCTTATATACCAAATAATAACTTATATTGGTAAATACTAGATTGGTACCAATCTACAATAAATTGATGTCATCTTGATTTACAAATTCATTATTAAATTTGATAAACTTCTTCCGAAGGATTAATGTGGGATCATGAATAACAGCATATGACAAAATACAAAGTCTTGATCATCGAGAAGCCTTTTTAATAGTAAGTGCTAAACAGAAGTGTTGTCACGCCACAGAGATAGAAGCTAAGGCACTTCAATTTTTGATAAGACATGTTTATCGATCAACTCATATGTTATGACCATAAACTCGATCGATCGTATAATCTCCTAATCCATCAGTAAAGTGCAAAGCAACTTACAAACATGATGAGAGAGATTATTTATTCGTTGTTTTCCCATTGCATTCAAACACTCTTAAAGCAATTACATTTTTTTTTTAGGGGAAAAAAAAGCAATTACATAAAGTACTTTGTTCTCATCATAAATGCTCTTCTCTTCCCTCTCTAGTCTCTCCCTCCCAAAAAAACCCCAACCTTATTTTCATTCGGGCGTTGCCATATGCCCATCCAATCACTGTAAGTCCCTACTATTTTGTTTATTTTTTTAACTATTCAATAAATCCATTTTTTTTGGTACATCCATTACGTAAGCTATCTACTAAAAATAGACAATTAAAAGGGGATTTTGTGAACAAACTTGGGCGATAATAGGGTGGTTTGGATAGAGAAATGTGAGTGCTTATGTGTGTTATAACGTATAACAATTGTAAATAACGAGTTCCTCCTTCTAAGGATGGCAATTAAGTACGAATTTGACTTATCCTAACAAAAAAGTGCCATAGGATACTTATATTTGCTTCTTAAAAAATTACTTAAAATATAGTATATTGTTTTCTAAAATTATGATTTTTGTGATATTAAGTGGAAAATTGAGTCCGATTCAAATCTGACCCTATCCTAGAAAAATTAACCTGATTTAAGTTCCGATCCATTGCCAATCCTAGTTACAATTTTATTTTTCTCTTAATCATGCTCGTGATCACTTGAATTCTATTAAGTACAAAATACTACTCTCTCTGTCTCAAATTAGGGTTGACATTGATTAAGTGCACAAAGAATAAGGATAGAGACAATGTAGAGGTAAAATACTTGGTGGGTTGATGTGCTTCCCTTGAAGCTAAAAGAGATTGAGGAAAATGTGGGTAAAAACACTAAAACCGTAGAAGTAGAATGTTAACTTTGAGTTAGATTTTGTTTTCCTTATCCTGTTTGATGGTTTAAAGCTTGAAAAGGCTGCTAAAATGTACTCGACACTACTTGAAGTATGTTTCTTCAGTTTTTCATTTACACTTTGTTTGGTTAGACAGAAAACCTTATCTATGAAAAACTGGTTTTTCCTAAAGAATTCTTTTTTAAGGGAAAATATAATCGTAAATTAGTTTTCCTCGTTTGCCTCCTTATAGGAAAACTTAAAGAGAGAAAGAAAAATGGAAATGGAGGTGACAGGATAGATGAGAGAAAAAATGGAGCAAAATGTGGCATTTGTTCATATAAAGAGAAAAAAAGTTTTTCATTCTTAAAAGGATTATTTAGCCGTTAGTATCCTTCGGAAAAGTATTTTCCGCTCTTCGCAAACCAAACAAAGGAAAATGGGAAATGTTGTCTTCATGGGAATATGTTTTTCTAACCATCCATATACTCTCAATTTCCTGAGCTTGCATTATGCTTTCTAGACTGATGAGGATGAAACAGATGAAGCATTGCATAATACGTCTGATACGCAGATGAAATTCTTCTTGTTTTTTCCTGGTTATGATAGATGAAATTCATTTAGCTCACATCTAATACTACTCTAAAGTGGCCTTCTGATATTTGAATGTGTTCACTTAATCCAAGGTGTGCTAAGAGAAGCCATATGTGAGTTAGCAGCTCTCCGCCTTGAGAAAGTTGTTGGGCATGGTAATTTGATCTGCACTGATTTGCAGCATATGCTAGCATCTCCACCCACACTCCAGCTATAATTTGCCATTTCCATTCTTTATTATTATTTAACAGTTTGGCCAGTCGACAAGCATCAAATAACACAGATTTGCTCCGATCTCCTTTAATATCGCTAGGCCTGATCTTAGTTTTTATATTGAGCAACCTCCGGCAAGCTGTTTTATCATCTTTTATGGATCTTTCTTCAATAAAATCTCTGGCTTCAGCGCATGTATCCTGGTATCGTATCTGGCCAATTCCATTTGGTAACATGAGTGGACGCTTCACTAGTAGGTACAACATATAATTTGACAGTAGCCTGCTCACTTCACATTCAATGGAGGGAGGAATGTAAGCTTCCTGTTCTGTGTAATAACACAACTCAGTTGCGATATGCCACAAAAGAATACTGTGATCGAATTCTTTTTCAATGCTCCAGCAAATGTCTTCAAACTGATATTGTTCCAGTGTCCACGCACCTCTGTATGAGCAAAATCTCCTGCCTTCTTTTTGTATCTGAGGCGTCCTCTAGAAGCAGTTCAAATATGTATCTTTTAAGATAATCTGGAATTGTTGACGCACTGGGTGCTGCGATCTTTGCTTTAAGTTTGTGATACAAATAGCTGGGGAGTGAGTACAAGGATTTGGCTGGCTTTTGTTTAAAGCAGTGAGCTATGAGACTGTACTGTACCATGAGGTTAGACCATTTCTTGTTGCTGGTTGCGAATTTGAAGCATGATATGAATTCATACAAAAGCTTTTTCACTGGCTTCCCTTGATTACTAGCCAACCAAATTACTGCCCAATCTGAGGACAGCCACACAAGAGTTGAAAGGATCTCAAGGGTTGAGGCTCCGAGCAATAAAAGGTAAGTAATAATCACATCAATTTGGTGGGAACCAGTTTTTTTAGACATATAGAAGGTTGCACAGGTCAAACATGTGGAGAACAAAGTGATAGCCCGAAGCACCCTACCCAAACGAGTGGAGAGCATGGAGAACTTTGTATAGAGGGAATCAAACACGAAGGCAAGCTCAACTTGAATAACATCAAATGCTTTCTTCCACCCGTTGTGAAGGAAAAATGACTTGCTTTTCTCAACTTCTTGGAAACTCAGGATGAGGTCAGCAAAAAGGCGTTTGTAGGTCTCGACATAGTCATATGCTGTTTTCACAATTACCGCTGCTTCAAAAACGCAATCTCTATCATTAGCAGCCTGTGTACCCCTGGCTCCATTGATGATCAAATCTAAGCTAGGCACTACTACTTTAGGGTCTTTAAGTTTATTCCATTTGGGTTTGTACCCTTCAGTTTCTCTCAAATGGTATTCTTCCATAAACTTGGCATAATTAGGACCAGGATCTGGCCTAGGAAGGAGGGCATTTCTAAAATGCACAGTGCTCGCAGATCTTAAGGCCCATGTCCTTTCCCCATATTTGATAATCCCACTCACAAACAACGGAATTGCTACATAATTTAGCTCAGTGGGTTTTAAAGATTTGACAAATACATAAGCTGCAACACCTGTTTGGACTACAAGGCCCAAAAAATGGCGCAGCCAAAGCGCATTATCTTCCATGGAATAAGCAGTAATAGTGTCAGGGCCACCAAGGTGCAACAGAAGAATAGGTGCCCACAATGCCTTAAGTACGCGTCCTGAGTCGGATGTTGTCTCGCCTTGATCATTTGACAGAATGCCAAGTGACAGATTTGCAACTGAGTCTGCAGACAAGTAAGCTAGCCAAAGTGTATATCGGATTCTTTTCCTCGGGTCATGCTTCCGCTGCTTTCCCAAGCTGATCAGCATTATCTGCATACTAAGGCTCACCAGAACCAGTGCTCTCATTTCCCAATCATTCCAGAGCTTCATCCAACTATCTGGAAATATCTCTATCATTCTTCTCTCTCCCATATATAAGATCCCACTGCTCAATGCTGTATTTAGACAAAATTTTGCACGTTCAGTCAGCCCTTTCCCAACTTCAGAATTTCATTGATTCTTTATTGAGATTATTGGACTAAGTAAAACCTAACAACACACAAGCAATAAAGGACTTCTAACAGAATGTTGTTGGAGTATATTTTAGTTGTATTAGCTTATACTTCTATCTTACTAGTTGTAAGAGATGATGTATTAGAGAGGTTTATTGAAAATTCATTAGCTTGTATTAATCATTTTGACGCAATGTCGTAGAATCAAGAAGCTTCTGGCTCAAGTCTGAGATCTCATGAGAAACAATGGCACTCTCACATCTCACTCTCTCAATCTTATATTTCTGACATTCTTCATTAACATGGACTGCTCTATCATAATGCTTATTAATTAGATGATATTTGACATGCTTTATACAAATAATTAAATCAGTGTTACATCCAGAAATAAGAAAGTACATCACAATATTGCAGCTAACCTGTGGCAGCCATTCATAAACTTCAGGAATTCGGACCGATCTTGGACAGAGTTTGAGGATGGAGATGGACTGTTGAAAAAGTGAAAGATGTTTTGAGGTAATGGTACTTCTTCAGACAAAAACACTTATTTTTAGCTACTAGTATTTCTTAAGCTCTGCATACCACTTTGTTGAAGAATTTAGCCACTAAACTAGGAGAACCAATTTCTTGCTTACACACTCAGCAAGTGTCAATATGAATGCTCAAATTCAGGTAAGACTGAATACGTTTTTAGGTCAATGATTTAGTGTATTTTCTTTCTTATACATCTATAATTGTTTTATCTAGTTGTTTATTTTTCAAGTGTATAAAGAGTCACAAAAGACAATGCCGTAGTCCATAGACAAGATTCGATTCCAAATTTTAGGTATTATCCCAATGGCATACACATATATCAACATTTTAAATTTTGGAGCCGCGTCATCATCATTAAATTTAATATTAATCATGCCTTTGGACCTTGAACGGTCACTAATAGCCAACCTGACAAACGGGTTATTTAGTCAAGTGCATAGACTTATCTCTTAATAGAATATGGCTTAATCTTTACCTTTTTCTCCTTCTTTATGTATTATATATACTATTATGAGTATATTGTTTAATCTTATTACGGAATCCTAGAAAGTAGGCACCCGTTAAGAATCTATAATTGTTTGTGCTGCAAGTTGGGATGATAAAGAATATACATTTCTTTATTAAGTGAACAGATAATTAAGGAACGAAAAAATTATTGTTACTCCGTAGTACAGTATTATCTTCTTTAGTACTATCAAAATTTGGAAATTTGTGACAGGTTTCCTGATTCCCTCTCCAACTTCAGTACCAACAGTTTAAAGTCACTGTATTATGCAACTCCTCTTCTTTTCAAGGAAAAAACATGGTGCTAAAAGTTGATCCTTGACTGTTGTTGCTGGGTGGTTTTTGCTCACATCAGGTTTCCTGGTAAATTTATTTTGTTTCCCATATCTGTTGTTGGCTTGATTCTAATCTATTTCTCTGTTTATTGTTGTTCTGAATAGTTGATTTGATTCCCATGATATGACTACTACTTTCTCCGTTCTTTATTAATTGCAACATTTCATTTAGTTAGAATTTTCATATTAATTGCTACATATTCATTTTTGGTAATATGTTATCTGAATCTCTCTCTATCATATGAATCCCTCTTTTTATCTATTTCTGTCTCTCTCATATTCCTTAATATGTGTATATCCTGTACGTGTAGCGATTAATAAAGATTTTTTTCCTAGTATGTTGCTTTGGGATATGTGTCTTTCATTCAACACTAGAACCCCATCTTTGCATTGATCACCTTCCAAAACCGCCTTCTTAATTTATCTGAAATCTGCTATATATCAGTGCCAGGTTGCTCTTTATATCTGAGTCTACAGAGTCTTTTGATTAGTATTAGCTACAAAATTAGGAACTAAAGGCGAAATAAAATAAGATTAGAGCAGCTAAAAATGATGGCAGCAGTTGAAGTTGACAACCGAGTAGGTGAGGTTTGTGAAACGTTGGAAAGTCTCATAGATCTGATTACTGAGGAATCACCATTGACACGAGGAATGGAAGAAGAGATAGAAGCAGTTGCACCCGAGTTACGAGCTTTGCAAACTCTGGTGGAAGCTGCAGAATCAGATGACGATGATCAGGAGGAGGAGGAGCTAATCTTTTTGGCTGCGAGTATAAAGGAACTTTCTTTGTTGGCAAAAACCCAGATTGATGCTTTTATCTTGTCAAGGGAGAAACAGATGAAGAGGGGAAAGTTACACAAGTGTATATCCATTCTGGGTGATGCCAAAGCTCGGTCAGAACTCATGAAAATATTGAAGGTGATAAAAGTCCGAGTTCGTGACATTATCGAACAGTTGAAGAGACTGATGACAGAAGCTGAATCATCATCGCCACATGAGGAGGCAGAGCACCGTCTGCAGGCAATTTCTCAAGGTAATAATGTGATTGGCCGTAAGCAAGACATTGCACGAGTGCGGACTCACCTTTCATCAGGCTTTGTCCGTCAAACTTTTGATTCAGATGTACCATCAACTTCAGAAAGTGGTAGAACTTCTCCTGGTCAATCTGACAACACCCAGACGCTAATTCAACATATTGGGAAATACTTTGGTCATTCTGTTAGCTCCCCTGGTTTTCGGCAGCAGGTTCGTCTTTCTGCTGTTTCCATTGTGGGCAGGGAGGGAGTAGGAAAAACAACCGTGGCATCTTTGATATATAAAGATGCTTACATTTCTCGTATCTTCTCTTCTCGTGTGTGGGTGACAGTACCACGTGAATTTCAACCCGAAGAACTCCTCAGCAACATAGCCAAACAGGTTATTACAGTGGGCTCTGATGAACCTGACAAGACATGGAGCTTGGCTATGTTAAGAGAGAGTATCCACTTCTCCTTAACTGAAAGGCCTTATCTTATAGTGTTGGACAATGTACAGACACCTGAAGTCTGGAGATTGCTGCGCCAAGTATTGCCAAACACTGGTCACAGTAAAGTTCTCATCACTACTCGGGTTGCAGAGGTAGCCACAGAAGCCAGCTCAAGTTCAGGTTCTATCCACCATTTACAGGAGCTGACACCACCGACCAGCTGGCAGCTCTTTTGCACCATTCTTGGAGATGCAGCTGATGAATTACAGCCATTGGCTCAAGAGATTGTAGAAAATTGCAAGGGAATCCCGCTCCTAATCCTAGAGACTGGCGGCATTTTGTCCTGGGAAGCCAAGACTGTTGAGCGCTGGTCCACATTGCTTTCTGAGCTCCAACAAAAAGGTTCCTTGAAACATTTGGTTGCTGATGCTTTGCCATCATATCTCAAGAAATGTCTCTACTCTCTTCTTCTTTTTGACAAGGATTTTGAGATCCCAACAAGGAGATTAGCTGCATTATGGATAGCTGAGGGACTGGTGCAGCCAAAACTTGGCAATGAAGATGAGCCTTTAGAGGCTATAGCAAAGGAGTACCTCCTTGATCTGAAAAGTTATTTTGTTATAGAAGTATTAAAGAATAAGTCCAATGGAGAAATCAAAACATGTCGCTTACGCTCTGCAATTAGAAGTTTGTTGATTTTAAAAGCCAAGGCAGACAATTTCTTTTATGATCATAGCAAAAAAAGAATTCGTAGGCTTGCCCATCATCCTCAAAAAACACCAACAATGGTGAGGGTGCTGATGATTGGTCCTTGTATAGATATAATGAGAACCAAACGCATGGTTCTTCTACATCTTATTGCTTTAAATACCTGCGTACTTTCTCTTCCTCTGATCCTCGAGAGGGACCAGGCCCAGGAGAACACATTAAGTACTTTCTTCATAGAGGCATCAAGATGGGAGGGTGTAAACGGCTGCGGGTATTGGATCTTGAAGGTGTCTTTCGTCCTATACTACCTGAGGTTTTGCTCAAGGAGCTAAAACAGCTTCGATATGTAAGCCTGAGAAGAACCTATGCAGAAGTGCTCCCAGCATCAGTTGGGTCTTTGCGGAAGCTTCAGACGTTGGATCTGAAACATACTTGCATCAGTATGGTGCCTATTTCCATCTGGAAGTTGAAAGAACTCCGACACTTGTACCTAGGTGAAAGCTACCGTACTAGATTGCCATCTCATCCTTCCATGATAATATCCTTGAACAACCTTCAGACGCTGTCTGGTGGATATATGGATGATCAGACTCCTATAGAAAATTACAGCTTAAAAAACCTGAGAAAATTAGCATTGACATGTCAGATGTCAATGGAAAAGCACAAGGAATTAGGAGATTGGATAGTGAAGTTGACAGACCTCAAGACTCTGAGGTTGAGATCAATTGATGAGATGATTGAACCTTCTCGGCTCTATATTGAGCGTCTCTCAGGCCTTAACAAGCTTAACAGTCTATATCTCTTTGGAGCAATAACTCAAAGCATATTATCTACATTCCCTGATAGCCTTACTGAAATTATCTTGTCTTTATCCAAGTTAGAGGAGGACCCTATGCCTGTATTTGGGAGCCTTTCAAACCTGAAAAGTCTTTCTTTGCTCTCTGATTCCTATATAGGGAGCAGCCTGACCTGCCTTACGTCGAGCTTTCCTGTGCTTCGTTTTCTAAAACTTTGGAAGTTGACGGAATTAGAGAAATGGATTGTAGATGAAAGAGCTCTGCCTGTCATTGAAGCAATTGAGATTAGGTCCTGCAGTAAGTTGAAGTTTATTACACAGCGAATGGAGTACTTGACATCTTTTCAATGAGCTTAAATTATTGTTACTATTACTTATACCTCAAGAGTCAAGATACAAATTTACATGTGTATTATGATTTGTAGAATAACCTCATTCTATTTCAAGTTTCAACAATCTTTCCAGGATAAACTCTCTTAATGTGTCAATTGATTTGTTCAATACATATGCTTTTACATTCTTGCATTTTATTTGTTCCTCTCCACTGTCCAATCACTCCAAAACCATCCAAGAAATAACAATTCTTGCTCAGCTTTAAGAGTGATTATTTTAGAAAAAAGCTCCATTATATTTTTTTCTAACGGAAGCTGCTCTTCAAGGCAGCTTCTTCATCTTTCTCTCTTTGTTGCGAGAGAGATTTTCTCTTATTATGCCTATACCTGACAAGTTTCGCACCCATCCTACGACTATTATTAGGTTCTAATAAACATATTAGAGCTTTCTTATCAATTTCTTACCTCCCAAGACTTTAAGACGGAAGTAAACATGGTTTAATCATACATACATGTCCTATCGTATAAAGTATTCTACTATTCTTCCATCCTTAATAAGTATTACTTTAAGTTTTCTAGATTTGCACACAAAGGATTCCAAGTTCCAACTTGTTATTTTAATTTTTTTACATACATATTTGTATAAGTGCACCTTTCAATTACTTTAGTTAACAAGGGGCATGGAAATTAGATATTAGGCTATGTGAGTCTATTGACATACTTGGGTGACCATGAAAATGAAGGAAGAACAATATATGTGTAGTATATTATAATATCAAGCAATTGTGCAAAACATGAAAGGATATAAAATAAAACAATTAAAGTAGCTACCTTCAGTCTCCTAGAATTAGAGGGCACCTCATTACTTTTATACAAAACTATGAAGGGAAAGAAATGCATATGCCATTAAGTTTATGTATCTTTTCTGCATTCTCAGGACAACTGTATTGTCTTCTTACCAGCTTGTGAGTCTACATTGGAAGAATTGAAATGATCTCGATAGAGAAAACTGCTGTTTGTTGTGAAAATGTGCTCAGAACTGAAGTATTCTCTTTCAATGTACCCTGCCACATCTCAGCCTTGCTGGGTTACAATCTAAGAAGCATACCAAATATTAATTAGAAGTCTTTTTGAATAAGGAAGTATTATACAGTAAGAAGATTTTGTGTTTTAGGAAGTTTAATATAATTAGGATATCATAGTTAGGAGTTTAGGTAGGAAAGAAATTACTTATCCTCCATTTATATTGTTTCCTAATTATTTTAGAAGCCTCTAGTAGTTTACATATTCTAGTAGAAATAGGAGATCTTGTAACTCCTATAAATATAGGATGGTAGGAAGGTGTTTTGAAGTAGTTGAGATGTAGCTCATTAGCAGTTTGAGAGGAAAAAACACATAGTAGTTGTTATTTTTGCAGTTTATTAATTAAAGAAGAGGTGGTTTAAACCACCATTAAAATGTGTGTTCTTCTTGTTTTTTGAAGTGAAGTTCCTAACAAGCCTAATTTCAGATTTTGCTTGTAGGTCAGTAGCTAAATAAAACCTATCATTACAGTGATCAACTGTTGACACAAAAGCACCTTCTAGTAAAGAGGGAAGCGGCAGTGGCAAAAACATGAATGAACGTGGACTTCTAAATATTTGTGTTTACAGGGCTAGGGACTTGGGCAAGGAATATGTATCCAGTGGGTGTGACACTTACGTAGAACTAAGACTAGGAAACCACATTGAGACTACCAAGTCTAGAGCCAGTCCTGAATGGAATCAAGCTTTTACATATTCAAAACATAAAATTCAAGCACCTACCGTGGAAATTGAGGTGAAAAGTCGAGTATGTAAAAAAGCAAGACGTGATGTTTCCCTTGGTAGAATTATCTTTAACCTTGAAAATATCTCAACATCAGCTACGCACTTGTCACCACATTGGTACAGGCTGCAAGATAGGAAAGGCGATAAGGTGACTGCAGAACTTCTGGTGGCTATCTGGATTAATGATGTTACACAAATATCTGTCTCACCTGCAGATGCTGGTAATAATACTGAAAATGACCTCATTCGTAGTAGTAGTAGTAGTAGTGATCAATCAGTTGGAGGTGAGTATTTGTTACCTAACTTTTGGTATGTTAGGGTCAATGTAATTGAAGCTCATGGCTTGTTAGTACAATTGCAGCCTAAGTTATATGTACTTGCCATGCTCGGAAATCAGTCTTTAAGGACCAGAAATTTTTCTGATGGAAGTACTTCAAATCCACAATGGAAGGAAGAATTACTCTTTGTAGCCAGTGAACCGTTTGAAGAACCATTGGTTTTGACAGTGGAAGAAAGACTTGGAAAGGGAAGCAACAACCAAGTTTGTGGAAGGTGTGTTATTCCTTTACGATATGTTCCCCGGACGTCTAATGTTGAGCACATAAGTGGTAGGTGGTATGACCTCTCTAAACAGGTTGTTCCCGAGGATGACTTTGAGAAGAAAACTGTTTTCGCAGGCAGGATTCATGTGGAAATTTGTGTAGAAGCTGGGTACCATGTCTTGATTGGACCCAAAGGTGACTGTTGCTCATGTGATTATATGCCACCTGAAAGGACACCGTGTATTGGAACTATGGAATTGCACATCATAGAAGCTCACGGCCTCCTGCCAATGAAAAAGATAAACGGTCAAGCAAGAGCTGATGCTTACTGTGTAGTTCAATATGGTAAGAAATGGGTTCGAACAAAGACTATTTTCGATAGCTTGAATCCCAAATGGAATGAGCAGTATTGTTGGCAGGTATTTGATCCATGTACCATTGTTACTATTGGATTATTTGATGATAGTTGTATTCAGGAGAACCAGGGATTTAAGGATTCCAAATTCGGGAAAGTAAGAATTCAACTTTCTACCCTTCGCGCCAACCAGCAGAAGAAGCTTGAGCTCAACTATCCAATTTTATACTTCTCTCCTTCAGGTTTGAAGAAGATGGGTGAAATTAAGTTAGCCGTAAGACTCACTTATTCTTCCTGGCTTACTATGTTGTCTTTATATTCACAGCCATTGTTACCAATAAAACATTACCTTGATCCATTAGAGGATGAACAGCAGATTTTCTACCTGCAGTACTCAATCACAGATATAATCTCAAGGTGGTTCGACCAATCAGAGCCAAGATTAAGGAGAGAAATTGTGGAATACATGTTGGATGTAGAGAATCGAATGTTCAGTTTGAGAAAGTTGAAGGGGAAATTTTCCTTAGCTTTAGATGTTCTTCAATGTTATAATCAGATATGTAATTGGAAGAATCCCCTAGCTGCCCTTTGGGTTCATGTTCTTCTCATTACTTTGCTTCTTTCTCCTAAGTTACTACCAACTGCCATCTTTCTTTCACTTTCTTTAGTTGCCATTCTGAACTATCGACGTAGAAACCAGCAACATTCTGAAGTACTGGACCTTCATCCATCTCTTGTCGATATCAATTCAGACGAGTTAGATGAAGAGTTTGACACATTTCCCACTTCCAGACCATCCGACACAGTGAAATTGAGGTATGATCGTCTCAGGAATATCGCTGCAAAAATTCAGAATGGAGGTGCAGACTTGGCAGCTAATTTGGAGAGAGTACAGAATCTGGTTTTGTGGAGAGATCCAAGAGCTACTACAATATTTATGGCATTTTGTTTACTTTCTGTTGTGCTATTGTATCTTGTGCCATTTAGGGTGGTGTTGTTTGTGATTGGCTTGTATTTGGTAAGGCACCCAAAGCTCTTTAGGGTCCCTTTATTCCCTGTCAATTTCTTTGCAAGGTTACCAACCATGACAGACATGATGCTTTAGTAGTTCTACTTGTATCATTTAAATCATCAACTACTTGTAAGTAGCTTGAACAATTCATGTCACTTTGCTAATTATTCATTACTGTTGCTGCCTTTGGTCTTGTTATATAGCCTCTTAAAAATTCATTCTATATTTTCTTTTGAAGGAATATAGAATGTTTCTTATCTAAATGCATGATATATAATTTACTTAGCTTTCTATATGATTTTGCGAGTCACGCTTTGTAATATTATTTATTGAAATGTATTAAAAAAAATATACCAAGATAATCTAATGCAAATTCCATTATATTTTTGGGGGCATTTACAATGCTTCTTAAAAATGTGAAGGCTAATGGGTGCCGATATCGACTGATGGTGCCTTTCAAAAAAGAAAGTATATAAATGAACAAAGAAAGAAACATCTCTACATGAATGTACACTAGGTACGGTGTAGCATGGATGCATTAATAATCAAATTGATTTAGGCTCCGTTTGGTAGGGCGTAAATCATTTTCCTGGAAAACTGTTTTCCTCTATTTTCAATTTTACATTGTTTGGTTTGCAAAGGAGTGTAAAACCATTTTCCCTTGGAGTAAAATTGCTCTTTCAATGATGGAAAACCATTTTCCCTTCAAAATGAAGGGAAAATTGTTTTCCTTCTCTCTCTTGTACACTCCTCTCACCATCTCCTTACTTTCCCTTTCATTTTCCTCTCATTTTATTATTTTCCTTAAATGGAACCAAACAACGGAAAACTAATTTTGGAATTGTGTTTTCCATTGTAAACTGTTTTCCATGAAAATCATTTTACACTGAAAATGTTTTACGCCCAACCAAACGGAGCCTTAATGTTAGGTTTACAAGGCTATCAAGTCCAACACAAAATTGATAATTTGATATGGAGGACACATAGTGGGTCTTGATCTGGTTAGGAAGAAACTACAAACTGAAGGCAAAGAGAAACGCAGGAAAAGTGGAGTTGGGAAACCACATTGCTGAGGGGTATAAGGTCGAGTGCCATATATATACTTCCTCCGTTCCAAAATAAGTGAAACACTTGTCTTAAAAAGCTCTCACATAAATAAGAGAAGTGTTTCACTTATTTTGGAACGGAGGAAGTATATGTTTTCTCCTATGTTTTTCACTCTTTTCTTTCTACTTTCTAGGCCCTTAAGTTATGCTTGTTGGGTATTTTGGGTGTAGAGACTATTAACATTTATATGAGATAATTTGTGTTGAAATGTGTAGGAGTGTTGGCGGGCTTGACATTAAATTTGCTGATGATGATCTTCACAATGTGACTAAACCAGCACAAAACCTTGTCCGATGCTGCTTAAGACAGTTAGCCAATATAAAGTGGTGGTTGATAATTTATGAATGTTTGAGATGGGAATGTCATGAGAGTATTTACGATATGGAAACATGGGCCAAAGTCATGTTTCACTTGCCTTATACTTCTTTTGGGACATGGGCCCAATAAGAAACTTTGCTTAATCTTTCTCATGTGATGGACTTATGAGTTAGGGGTTTTTGTGAAATTAGGGCTTTCTAATTGGGACTTAACTTGCCTAATTGCATGATTGTTGAGTTGAAGTCAAGGTTTGATTTAGTTTTCTTCTCTATAGTGAAATGTCATCCTCCTGCACTACATTAAAAAAGAATATAATTGTGCTTCATATATACCTGATTAAGCATGTAATTTCATTTGAATTGGAAACCCTAATTTCAAATTTAATAAAACTCCTATTGTAAAAACTTCAAATTGTACGAACTCTGATTTTTGAAATTAAAACTTATATTCTACATTAAGTGGTTAAAATTGGCAAAAAAATATGACTTTGTATTGTAGCGAACTGTAACCCAAACCCTTAATATATATATGTTGAAGATTGATTTTAAGAAATTTTGACAAATTATCTTTGAAGTTGGATGGAAGGTTTTAGTTGCAGAAGTGGAAGTTGTGTAAAAATAAAAATGAAATATGTTCTTCTTAGTTTAAAATTTAAATATTGATAATCAGCCATCTATTATAGGTGGGTAGCATTAATAAATAATAAATACATCTACAAACCAGAGATGTGGAGGAAAGTGAGTATATTTATTAAGTACTATATTTGTATCTAAAACTTTATGATATATGAGTTTTAGAAAGGTCATCCATTGCCTTGCTATCAGCCGATATGGGAGACTTGATTGCCAATGCCATGGCATCTCGAGCAAATCTATGATCTTTATTCTTTATAGGACAAAAACCCTCTTGGGCTTTGTTATGACAGATGTGAGAAAGAACAAATATTGAATGCAAAATTGAAAATAAACAGACACAGATTTAACGTGGTTCACCAACGGAGTGTTGGCTACGTCCACGGGCAGGGGAGAGAATAATCAGAATTACAGATATGACTAATGGGAAAATCGTCACTAATAAACTAGGTTAAAAAACCTATTTATATGCAAACCCCGAAAAATCGCCAACCCGCGTCATTAAACTGCCGCCCGATCGGGTCGGGCGGAATCCGCCCGATCGGGCGGTAATTGCCCAGCCAAAACCTGTTGCGGGCCCGATCGGGCGAACATGGCCCGAGTCGTTGTTCGCGATGCCGCCCGATGCCATCGGGCGCCTTACTCCCATAGCATGCTGCTTGTCGCTGCCCCGCCCGATCGGGCGAGCCTCGCCCGATCCGGGTCGGGCGGTCTCGACAAAACCGTCTTCGACCCGGATTTCAAGGCACAAACTCTACAAATCTCCACCTTGACTTGAATCCTCTCACAATGAACCGAAAAACAGATAACGTGACGCATTGAACACAATGCACGGATCCTCCCCGCAAACAAACATTTGCCCCGAAAGACAACCGTAATGCATTTGTCCCTTAAGGACACCCGGATTAGCCCCTAAAGGCTCCGGACTTGCCCCAACAAGGGCAATCAACAATCACGAACATTGAGCAAGTTCAAACAATGTTGAAACTTACTCGTGGAACAAAGCTTAGTGAACATATCGGCAGGATTATCGCCAGTACCTACTTTCTTCACCTTAACCCTCTTCTCACTCCTCGAAAATGATATCTCACATCAATGTGCTTAGTCCTTTCATGATGGACTTGATCCTTGGCTAAGCATATTGCACTCAAACTGTCACAATACACAATGGCCCGATCGTGATGCAAACCAAGATCACTAACTAGCCCCTTTAACCATATTCCCTCTTTAGCAGTCTTGCT
The DNA here is from genome assembly GCA_947646795.1 of Beta lomatogona. NCBI lineage: Eukaryota > Viridiplantae > Streptophyta > Magnoliopsida > Caryophyllales > Amaranthaceae > Beta > Beta lomatogona. Next base: position 47,627 of record CANSNZ010000527.1, on the reverse strand, counting down.
CAATGCCATGTACTCGCTTCAGTAGTAGACAAAGTAACCGTAGCCCGCAAAGTTGCCTTCCAACTAACAACAAGAACCACCAAGAGTAAATACATAACCAAGTCATAGATCTCCTACTGTCTACATCTCCAAAGATAATCGAATCGAATAACCAAGAACTAAACACTGAGCATCATTCCCATAGATGAGACCAACATCGACGTACCTCTAAGGTAACGAAAAATCCTCTTGATCGCCTCTCGCCAATGTTCCTTACCAGGATCACCCATGAACCTACTAACAACACCGATTGCATGTGCAAGATCCGGCCTAGTGCGGACCATAGCATACATCGGACTCCCTACTGCACTAGCATAAGGAACCCTACTCATATACTCCTTCTCCTCGGCAGACTTGGGTGCAAACGCAATGCACAAATGATTATTGGAGGCACTTGGATCGGAGTATCTATAGGTTTAGCCGTTGACATGCCAAACCTTGACAAAATCTTCCGAATGTAGCCTTTCGTGACAAGAAAAGCTTCCTCCGATCTCTTTCCCTATAAATCTCCATCCCCAAAATCTTCTTCGCCGCACCCAAATCCTTCATCTCAAACTCAAGACCGAGAAGACCCTTCAACCTCTCGAATATCGACTTGGACTTTGCAGCCTATAAGCATATCATCTACATACAACACCAAATAAATCCATGATTCATCATCCAGCTTGTAATGATACACACAAGAATCATACGGACTCTCGTTGTAACCCAATTCAATCATATAGTCACAAACCTCTTGTACCACCGCCTAGGAGACTGCTTTAGCCCATACAAGGACTTCTTCAATCTCGCAAACATAGTCTTCTTTATCGGGAACTTGGAACCCATCTCGGCCGAGTCATATAAATCTCTTCTTCCAACTCCCCATGTAGAAAAGCTGTTTTCACATCTAGTTGCTCAAGTTCAAGATCCTAATGTGCAACTATTGCTAGTAGCACCCTGATGGAAGTATGTCTGACCACTGGTGAGAAAATCTCATTATAATCAACTCCTTCCCTTTGAGTGAACCCTCTTTACTGACAACCCGAGCTTTATACTTGACCCCCTCAGAAGGTGAGGTCCCTTCCTTCTTCTTGAAAACCCATTTGCAGGTGACAATTTTTCTCTCCTTAGGACGCTTGACTAGCTCCCAAGTCTGATTCTTATCCAGAGACTCCATTTCATCTCCCATAGCAGCGAGCCATTGAGCAGACTCACTACCTGATACCGCTTCTTTGTAGGTGGATGGTTCATGAGTATCTACCTCCACCTCCTCAAGCAACTCCGCAGTGCATAAGCAACCATATCCTCAAAACCATACCTCCTAGGAGGTCCCACACCAACTCTTCTAGCTCTATCAAGTGCTATACTTGTTCGATGTGCTTCAGATGAGGCAGATGGATGACTAAAAGATTCAGATTCAGTAGCACCATGTTGATCTTCTCCACCTTGGTGCTGTAATTCACTCCCATCATAAGTGACTTCCAGCTCCACCTGTTTATCAACATCACTACCAACAGACACTACCATAGACTTCACAGTGGGGTTAAGCATAGAATTTTCATCAAATATTACATTTCTGCTAAGTATTACTCGACTCTCAGAAGGTGACCAGATTCTATAGCCCTTAACTCCATTCCCAAAACCCACAAATACACCCTTCTTAGCTCTAGGTTCTAATTTACCCTCACTTACATGATAATAAACAGTAGAACCAAAAACTCTCAACAGAGAATAATCTGCAGGCTTACCGCACCACACCTCATAAGGTGTTTTACAATCAATACCAAAGTGAGGTCCACGGTTGATCGAGATAGCAAGCCGTGCTTACGCCTTCGCCCAAAATCTTCTAGGTAACCCGGCATTAGAGAGCATGCACCTCGCTCTCTCCAACAAGTGTCCGATTCATGCGTTCGCTACCCCGTTTTGCTTTGTGGAGTATTCCCGACAGATATGATGGCGAGCGATCCCTTCATTCTTGCGTAACTCATTAAACTCGCACCAACAAAATTCCGACCATTATCGGTTCATAGTCTTTTGATCTTCCTTCCAACTTGATTTTCCACCAAAGCCTTCCACCGCTTGAATTTCATGAAAGCCTCACTTTTATGCTTCATCATAATTACCCAAGTCATCCTTGAATAATCATCGATCATCGATCATCGACACAAAATACCTGTAGCCTCCAAGAGACTCAACTCGGGAAGGACCCCAACAATCAGAGTGAATATAATCAAGTGTGCCCTTTGTAGTATGCACACCTTTGGAAACTTACTGCGATGAAGCTTCCCAAACACACAATGCTCACGTAACTCTAAGTCCCGCACCTTGTGCCCACACGTAAGATCCCCTTTTGACGAAATTTGCATCCCCCTTTCACCCATATGCCCAAGTCTCCTATGCCATAACTTGGTCATGTCTTCCCCTGGGAACCTCGGATGATGCAACAAAGCAGCAGAACTCCGTCACAAGAGAACCTTGAAGAAAATATAAGGTACCCTTTTTAATACCTTTCGAACTACCTTCGAACCCTTGTAGACACTCATAACTCCACCTTCACCTTGAAAACCGAAACCTCTACCGTTAAGAAGACTCAAAGATATCGATTCTTTGTCATCGGTGGAACATGCCTAACTTCGTTCAAGGTACAAAATGTACCATCATGAGTCCTCAATCTTATAGAGCCTATTCCAACTACTTTGCGGGCAAAGACTTTGTTGGCCATAGAAACACTTGCCCCCATCTATCTCGCTCATAAGTTGAAAACCACTCCCTGCAGGGACTAATATGATACGATGCCCCAGAATCAAGAACCCACACATCCCTATAATGTGACTGGTTATTAACAACTAGGGCCAGATCTTCCTCAGAATTACCATCAGTTTCTGCCAGAGCAGCAGAACCTTCATTCTTGTCCTGCTGCTTCTTTTTCTTAGGACACTCATTTTTCCAATGCCCCTTCTCTTTACGGTAATTACGGACATCATTAGGTTTAGGACCCTTAGAATTCGAATTTTTATGGTTCGATTTCTTTTTACCGATTTTCCCCGTCCCTTACCCCCAAAGGACAACTAATCCGGATGTCCGATTTTCCGTACTAGAACCAGGATGCCCGATGACGGACTTCTCTAGTATGAAGAGCGAGATCTTACTTCTTCTAAAGACAGACTATCTTTTCCAACAATAAAAGAATCCACAAAATTCTCATACGATAAAGGCAAAGATACTAACGTAATTAAAGCAAAGATCCTCATCATCTACTTTAACATCAATATTACGAAGATCTAGCAAGATAGTATTCAATTTATCTAGATGATCCCTCGAAGACATACCTTCCTCGCATACGCAGACGAACCGACGTTGCTTCAAAAGCAACTTGTTGGTTAGAGATTTTGTCATGTATAAACTCTCTAACTTCAACCACGAGCCGCCAGCCAGTTTCTCGCTCCGCAACTTCGCAATTATGTCGTCGAAAGACATAGCATAATTGTTGAATGCGCCTTCTCCTCCGGAATGGCCATCTCGGCGGTTTCGAATCCGATGACTTCTTTGCCAACGGTGCCCACAACCCTTGTTGCTTCAAGAAAGCACGCATCTTGATCCGCCACGACCGAAACTATTTCTCCCAAGAAACTTATCAATTTTCACATTCATCCCAGACATCTTTCTCACCCGGATCGAACACAAAGCTCTTGATACCAATTTGTTATGACAGATGTGAGAAAGAACAAATATTGAATGCAAAATTGAAAATAAACAGACACAGATTTAACGTGGTTCACCAACGGAGTGTTGGCTACGTCCACGGGCAGGGGAGAGAATAATATTATTGATTAGAGAATAATCAGAATTACAGATATGACTAATGGGAAAATCGTCACTAATAAACTAGGTTAAAAAACCTATTTATATGCAAACCCCGAAAATTCGCCAACCCGCGTCATTAAACTGCCGCCCGATCGGGTCGGGTGGAATCCGCCCGATCGGGCGGTAATTGCCCAGCCAAAACCTGTTGCGGGCCCGATCGGGCGAACATGGCCCGAGTCGTTGTTCGCGATGCCGCCCGATGCCATCGGGCGCCTTACTCCCATAGCATGCTGCTTGTCGCTGCCCCGCCCGATCGGGCGAGCCTGCCCGATCCGGTCGGGCGGTCTGACAAAACCGTCTTCTGACCAGATTTCAAGGCACAAACTCTACAGGCTTCTCTAATCCAATTTGTAAGGATTATGCCATACTCATCCAAGCACTTGTTAAGGAGTTGCTTCGTTCGGCCTTGAGGAGATTGAAGGTGTGATTATAGGTTTTTGTTGCCTCGTAACTCGTAAGCAAACATGGAGCACCATAATAATGGCTAAATCTCGCATATCTGTAGCATTAAGCGTCTTAGGATCTGAACTATATGCTGAAACACTAAGGTTATAGTTGGGTCTTTGATTGCGTCTTTGGATGATCAACGTAGTATTTTTGGGCATGTACTAGAATTATAAGATCATAAAATGGGATCAAAAGTAATGAAGATTAGGCAAGACTAATTTTCTCCGCGTACTTTTTGCTTTGTAGGGAATGCTTGGATTTAGGGTAATGGATTAAGGGGGTAATAAAAGTCAAACCACCTTAATAAAGGAAAAATGGAGGTGACTTGAAATGATTGCAAGGAGATAATGTGATTTTGTTGTGATGAAAAAGAAGGGAATAAGAAGTTATTACCCTCCAAATGAGGGTGACAATTACTCTAGGGAGGTGTGGGTAACTATTACAACCATAATTAGAGTAACAATTCCCCTATCCATTCCTTTTTCTTCCTACCATCACTAGCTTATCTCTTCTATCACCACTTCTTCCCCTTTATAATCACCTCCAACCACCTTACTTTTCTTAGTTTGACTTTTTTTTACCCCCTTAATCTATTACACTCAATACAAGCGAGCCCGTAAGGAGAATTACTGAATACCAACCTTTTGTTAACACTACCATGGCATTAGCTTTAAGATTTTTTGTCAAAAACTACCTATTAATTGCAACTTTTTGAAAACAACTACCTTTTATCAATTTTTTTTTTGTTAGCACTACCCATACACAGTAAACGTTAGTAATATCATGTATTGGTAGTGCTAACAAAAAAAAAATGATAAAAGGTAGTTGTTTTAAAAATTAGACTTATTAATAAGGTAGTTGTTTTCAAAAAGTTGCAATTAATAGGTAGTTTTTGACAAAAAATCCATAAATTTATATCTTACACATTTTTTAGCAATAAAAATGAGGACTTTTAAAATGGAGGGAATTGTCAAGTGGGGCCCACCAAACGGAATTACTAACGTTTACCGTGTATTGGTAGTGCTAACAAAAAAAAACATGATAAAAGGTAGTTGTTTTAAAAATTAGACTTATTAGGTAGTTGTTTTCAAAAAGGTGCAATTAATAGGTAGTTTTTGACAAAAAATCCTTAGCTTTATATATATATATATAGGAGTAGGATCCGCTGAAAACAACTCTTAATGTGAAAACTGAAAACAGAGGTAACTTTTAACACTTTTAGGATAACTTTATATATTTCAAGGGTAACTTTTACCAGTTTTAGGGTAACTTTATTATATTAAGGGTAGTTTTATACTCCCAAGGACAACTTTATTTATTATAAGAGCAACTTTTACTACTTTTAGGGTAACTTTATTATGTTATGAGTAACTTTATATTTTGAGAGTAGCTTTGATTTTTTTTAGCGTAACTTTAAGTATTATAAGAGTAACTTTAGCTCTTGATATTTTTTTCAAATACTGCCACCTTCTTCTTCTTCCTTAGCTTTTTCGATCCCAAACTTTGTGTTTTTCAACAGCTATGGCAATGAAACTCAAATATACCCATCAAGTCATCAACAATCTCTTATCTTCTCTTCCCAATGTAAATTATCTATGTCTGACTTCGAAATTCAATATAAATCAACATTATCCTAATTGTTTGATGTAGAATAAGCAACAACAGCAGAATCCTTATGAGTGCGAGGCTGCGAGCTAAAAGCCTCTTATAAGATGGAGTGTAGACTGTGATTAGATCTTTGGTTGAAGATGGAGGTGTTGATGATGGTGGCGCTTCGGTGTTTTCCGCCATTGTTGAAAGAGGAGAGAGAAAATAAGGAAAGGGTTAAATGTGGGATTGGATCTTTAGAGGAGAGAGAAAGAGACAGAGATGGAGTTTTATGTGGAGAGAGAGAGGGTGAGAAGTGGCGGTAACACAGGGGGTGTAAACATTTTAGATGAGAGTTGTGGAAATCTGCCAACATAATCAAGCACAGAAGAAGATGATTGTAGTACTAGGTAGGTAGCTCAAATGACGGCTCCTACTGTTCATATTTGTAGTATTTTGTGTGTGTCTTACAATCTCACCCTAGGCTCCTTTATATACTAGGAGACAAATAGATGAGTCACAATCCCTAGGTTGATACACATATGATCCAAGATAGGACATGACACCTAGGTATAAGAGAACACGTGCAAGGCACATGTTAACTAAGCTATTACAAATATACTCATTTACAAACATTTTAGTTGAGAGTTGTGGAAATCTGCCAACATAATCAAGCACAGAAGAAGATGATTGTAGTACTAGTAGGTAGCTCAAATGACGGCTCCTACTGTTCATATTTGTAATATTTTGTGTGTGTCTTACAATCTCACCCTAGGCTCCTCTATATACTAGGAGACAAATAGATGAGTCACAATCCCTAGGTTGATACACACATGATCCAAGATAGGACATGACACCTAGGTATAAGAGAACATGTGCAAGGCACATGTTAACTAAGCTATTACAAATATACTCATTTACACTCCCTCTCAAGATGTGAGTGAGTAATGTTCTTCACTCCCATCTTGTTTAAAAGCCTCTGGTGCTGATGAACTGGTAAACCTTTGGTAAGGACATCAGCCAACTGATCTTTAGAAGGAACATAGGAAATTTGAATTATGCCTTGATTGACCTTCTCTCTGATGAAGTGGCGGTCCACTTCTATGTGCTTGGTTCTTTCATGATACACAGGATTTGCAGCAATTGAGAGAGCTGCTTGCTTATCACATTTAAGTGCAGTTGCATTCATTTTCTTCAAACCAAGATCTTAAAGAAGAGACATGAGCCAAGTCACTTCACATGTTGTAAGAGCCATTGCTCTATATTCAGCTTCTGCTGAGGATCTTGCCACCACACTTTGCTTCTTACTTTTCCATGAAATGGGAGAAGTCCCTAGTAGGATGCAGTAGCCTGTGGTAGATCTTCTAGAGAAGGGACATGAAGCCCAATCTGAGTCACAGTAGGCAGTGTACTTAGCTGCAGTGTTGCTAGCTAGCAAAATACCCTGAGCAGGAGATTGTTTGATGTATCTAAGGACTCTCCTTGCTGCTTGCATATGAACTGAAGTGGGTGTTTGCATGAATTGACTAAGAAATTGCACAGAGAAGGTGATATCTGGCCTGGATATGGTCATATATATCAACTACCCCACCAGTCTTCTATAGTGTTCAGGAATAGGTAGAGGAGTCCCCTTTTGTAGTTCCATTTTCAGATGAGGGTCCAAAGGAAGTTTTAGAGACTTCTGTTTATCAACACCATATTCTTTGAGCAAGTCAACAACATATTTCCTTTGTGATATAAAAATACCCTGAGAAGATGTAGTAAATTCCATACTAAGGAAATAGCTTAGATTGCCAAGATCTTTCATGTGAAAGGTGGAACTCAGTAGGTGCTTGAGTTGTTGTATGGCATGACTGCTATTCCCAGTTATAATCAAGTCATCTACATAGATTAATATGGCTGTGAGTTTTCATCCTTGTCTTGAATAAACAAGGAATGATCAGCATGAGATTGCACAAACCCAAATGAAATCAATGCACTTGAGAGCTTGGCAAACCACAATCTAGGGGCCTGTTTAAGCCCATACAATGCTTTCTTCAGTTTGCACACTGAAGATTCTTGCTCCCTCTGTCTTGAACAATCTTCAGGGACATTGTAACCAAGTGCAATATGCACATAGATGTTTTCCTTCAAATCTCCATGTAGGAAAGCATTTTGTACATCCATTTGACAAGTGTGCCACTTGTTCATTGCTGCCACAGCCAAGAGAGCTCTAATTGTGCTCATTTTGGCCACTGGTGCATATGTTTGAGAGTATTCCACCCCTTTCTTTTGATTGCAACCTTGTATAACAAGCCTAGCCTTCTTTATTTGTATAGTACCATCAGCTTTGTGCTTTGTTTTGTAAACCCACGTACATCCAATAGCTTTCCTGTCAGGAGGAAGCTTGGTTATTTCCCAGGTATCATTTTTCTCTAGAGCTTCAAGCTCCTCCTCCATTGCTTCAATCCACTCAGGTTGGGTTGCTGCTTCATAGTAGGTCTTAGGTTCTTCTGTTTCAACAATTTTAGTCACCATGTTAGCAAAATGTTCACTAACATTAGCTGTAACAACAGGTGCAACCTCTTCAACTTGATGTCTGGTACTTGTTTTATGAGCAGTAGTGACAAAGTCATTCAACCAGGTTGGTGGATTTGAGGTTCTTGAAGATTTTCTTACTTGTACTGGTGTTGTAGGTTGAGTAGAAGGTGCAGAATTTGTGTGAGTAACAGGTGTGACAGAAGAAGGTTGAGAAGTTGTGTGAAGTAAGGTGTCATCTGATGGAGTTTCAGGATTGGAATTTGTGAGGTTGAGACTGTTTTCATCTTGATCTGAGTCATAGAAAGTGTGATTAGGTGCATTTGGTAAATTGAAGGGTAAAGGGTTCATAAAAGTGTGAGATTGAGTTGCTTGCATAGGAAAAATATGCTCATAAAACTTTACATCTCTTGACACAAACTGTTGTTTTGTGATGAGATTTTCAAGCTTATAACCTTTTTGAGTTCCAGGGTAACCTAGGAATGGTCATGGAACAGCCTTTGCAGCAAACTTGTCCTTCTTTCTCTCTGGATTGTATGTCATAGCAAGACAACCAAAGCATTTCAAGTGAGAGTAATTAGGTTCTTTTTGGAGCATCATCTCATATGGAGTCTTATGTTTAAGAACAGAATAAGGGAGTCTGTTAATGATGTATGCTGCTGTAACAACACAATTACCCCAGTAAGCCAAGGTCAAACCTTGCTCCAAACCTCAGAGCCCTACTTATCTCAAGTAGGTGCCTATGTTTTCTCTCCACCACACCATTCGGTTGTGGTCTATCTACACAACTTGTCTGATGAACTATGCCTTGTTCAGTGAAGAATGACACACACCCTTGATCTTTAAATTCCAGGGCATTATCAGATCTAATAATCTTCACCTGTTTATCAAATTGTGTCTTTGCATACACACATAAATTTTTAATAGTGACAAAGGAATCAGATTTATGCTTTAGTAAATGTACCCAAGTAGCCTTTGTGTAATCGTCTACTATTGTAAGAAAGAATCTATATTTTCCTTTATAAGGAACTCTATATGGTCCCCATATATCAATGTGAATCAAGTCAAAGGGCCCTGCCACTGAAGTTTCACTCAAGGGAAATGGTTGTTTTGTGAGTTTTGCCATGGGACAAGAGAGGCAGGTCTCTTGTTTAGCCTGTTTTAGATGATCTTTCAAGCTAGGTATGTGTTTGAGTTTACTTGTGGGAGCATGTCCAAGTCTAATATGCCAAGTAGAATAATCAACCAGTTTTGCATTGCAAATTTTCAATTCATTGCAAAACTCATCATGATTAAATTCACATACATCACAAAATAGTTTCTCACCACTGTGAGTTACATTTAATTCACTACATTGGCTGATATTTGCCTTAGATCTTCTAGGTTTTTCTTGATTTGTGATTTGTTTGAGACAAGGTCTTGATTCTTGACCGGTGTAGGGTTGGTTTTGAAGGTAGTAGAGTCCTCCAGTGGCAGTCCCTATATCCTTAATTGTCTTTGTTGTGCAATCCTGCAGAATATAGTAATTTTTTATGAAACTCAACAAAACAATTGTCACTTCCACATAATTTTTTTACAGATAACAAGTTCTGTTTGAACTCAGGCACAAAGAGTACTTGTTTAAGTTTAATTCCATTTTTAAGCAGGGCATTTCCTATATGAGTCACATAGGCAATGCCACCATTTGGCAAATTTATTTTGGGCCTGTGAACAAGTTGTCTCACATTGTGCAAATCTTTTAGATTTGCTATCATATGATCTGATGCCCCCGAATCTATGATCCAGGCATCACTCATATTTTTGACAAAGTGGCAGGCTATCATACATGCAAACTGATTTTCTAGCTCTTCATCAGTGTCATCACCTCTCTGTTTGGCTGCCATGTTGCTTGAACCAGCATTCAACTTCATCATTTCTTGAAGTTTTTGAGCTATAGCTGTCACTAGTTCATTGTTTCCACCACTTAGCTGAGCATTGTATCCACTTTTCTTCCTGAAATTTTGGCCTCCTTGGTACCCTTGACTCTTTCCTTTGCCATAACCACTCTTGTTCTCTTGAGTGTTGTCCACATTCTTGCCTCCTTGCTTGGATTTGTTATGATTGGCAGGGAAACCTATCTTGAACCAACACTTCTCAGCAGTATGATTGCTCTTCTTGCACACTGTACAGAATGGTTTACTGTCATTCTTGCTGTAGAGAGCAACAACCACATTTTCTTCCTTTTCTTTCCGTATGGCCCCATTCTGTGATTCTTCTTGTTGTACCAAAGACACAACACTCTCCACAGTAGGTAGAGTAGTCATGAGCAAGATGTGGCTTCTCAAGGGACCATAAGCAAGGTCTAGACCATTAAGAAACAGAAAAAGTTTATGCTCTTCTTCAGTTGATTAATTGCCTCAACATATGCTGTGATTTTAGGTGTCACAGTAGTAATAGCAAGGTAGTCATTCATTGACTCTATTTCTTCCCAGAGAACCCTCAGATTTGTATAGTACTCAGACACAGGTCTTTCATTCTGTTTCACTTCATAGGTTTGCTTATTCAGCATATATTTTTTGCTTCCATTACTTACAGTGAACCTGTGTTTTAGACTCATCCATATATCCTTTGAGGATTTCATATACATTACAGACCTCCTTATAGACTCATTCATGTTATTGAGAAGCCAAGTTGTAACCATGCTGTTACAAGCTTCCCAAGCTTCTTTCAGAACATGATCTGTACTAGACTTGGTTAAAGCTCCAGTAACAAACCCTAGTTGTCTTTTAGTAGCAAGGGAGATCTCCATAGATCTCTTCCATGGTCTGTATATGCTCCTGTCAATAGACATTCCACCTTTAAGGTGTTTGGTCCACCAGAGGGGTGAAGATATAGAGGACTATTGGTCTCAATAGTAGTTTTAGATGAGTCTTTTTCAGCCATGATAAAAAAAAACAAGGAAGTTCTTATAGTTTAGATGATAACGTTTTGATTTTTGAGTAGAAATTTCTACTGTTAACTCAGAATGCACAACTAGTAACTAAGCTAAACAAACTTGAGTATTTTTCAGCTATGAAAGTTAACAACTTTAGCGAGATTTTCACTTACCTCTCCCCAGCTCTGATACCATGTAAACATTTTAGATGAGAGTTGTGGAAATCTGCCAACATAATCAAGCACAGAAGAAGATGATTGTAGTACTAGGTAGGTAGCTCAAATGACGGCTCCTACTATTCATATTTGTAATATTTTGTGTGTGTCTTACAATCTCACCCTAGGCTCCTTTATATAATAGGAGACAAATAGATGAGTCACAATCCCTAGGTTGATACACACATGATCTAAGATAGGACATGACACCTAGGTATAAGAGAACTTGTGCAAGGCACATGTTAACTAAGCTAATACAAATATACTCATTTACGGGGGAAATCACGAAAGGGGAGAGAGATGGAGAATTGAGAATATTGGCCGCATGATAAAAAATCAATCGCCCAGATATCTTGTTTTCAGTTTTCATATTAAGAGTTGTTTTCACAAGATCTTGTTCTTATATATATATATATATATATATATATATATATATATATATATATATATATATATATATATATATATATATATAAGTTCATATGAGAACGACCCTTATGGTGAGAACCGTGAGAATCCGCTCATTTTTCCTTATTTTATGAAGGTTTTGCTCATTTTACGTTTTTACGTCATTTAACTTTTTATGCTTATTTTATGTTTTTCTCACTTTGTTTTTTTGCTCATTTTACGGTTTTACTCATTCAATGTAATATACTCATTTTATGCTTATGCTCATTTTTTTTATTTTTTTCCTCATTTTAGGAAGTTTTTGCTTATTTTTTGTGGTTTTCACGGTTCTCACCATAAGAGAGTTCTCACTAGAACCCAATCCTATATATATATATATATATATATATATATATATATATATATATATATATATATATATATAATGGTAAGATGAAGGGGACTCACTTGAGGGGAGATAAGGGGAAATCCTCAAATGAGTCCCATGATATTTGATCCCTAGACCTCAAGGATATGAGGTGGGAAGCAATGACACTACTCCACCAACTCAACTTCAAATAATATAACACTACCATGGCATTAGCTTTATATATATGTACATAATTTTTTAATCTCTTTGCGTAGCTGAGAGGCAATAGAGTCATCACATAAGATGTCTAAAGTAAGTAACTTATTGCACAAGGTCTCAAAAAGAATAGTCAAAACAAACAAAAAAATTGATCAAAATCAAGTATTTTTCGCTTTTTCCCCTCAAAAAAAGTATTTTTCGCTTTTCATCTCACAAGATTTGCTTAGATTTCATTAAAAAGTTTATTTGAGATGTATTATCATAAATTATAATTTCAAATATATTTCTTTCTAAAATGTGTTATTTTAGAATTGTAGACGTAATTATCTTTATTACATAAGGGAAGGGGGGGAGCAACGGTGTCCTCTTTTGAACTGACTATTTTGCCCCCCCTTCCCTTTCTAAATTACAAAAGGAATCTCAATACCAAAATGGGGGTCAAACAAAGCCACCGAAAATTAATTTTCAACAATCACTCATAAATCACTTATATGAGGAAACTTTACAAATCACTCATAGAACTGAGAAAATCACGTTGTAAAAATCACGCAAATCACTCAAATGATCAGGAAACTTTACAAAAACTAAAAATTAACTTACAAACTAAAACTAATATACTAGGACGTCAATACATACAAAAACATTCACAAAATTAACTTATAAATCATTGTTCTCAATAACCATTCACAATTACATACTCACAAAAATTACCTATAAACACAAATCTGAGAAAAACATACGATTTTGACAGTGATATCACACATTCGTCGATCGGCGATTTGCGAACTTTCAAACAGGTGCATAATTCTTTTAATCTTTAAAGTTATTTCACATTAGTCGACTATTATGTAGTTGAAAAAATGGAGATAATAGCAATTAGTTGAAAAGGGCTTTTATATAATTAGACTTAAATTTGATTCATTTTCATATAAAATCAGAAAACAAGATGTGTATGAAATTTGATTCATTTATGACATTGATGAAAAAGTTGCAAATTTAGTTCTTTTTTAAAAAAAATTCCAATATAAAACTTTTGCCCAAAACTTTTGCAATATATCCATGTTCAGAAATAAATTTTGAAAAACAAAACAATATCAAACCTTTTTGCGAACAACTTTTGCAAAAATCCATTTTCAGAAAAAAAAAATATTACATTAATTTGCGAAAACCATTTAATGTGAAATCCGATTGTGTATGAAAAATTTAAAATTTCATTTCAAATATAATTGAAACTCAAAGTGTTAAAATTTAGAAAAGGAGAAAAACTAAAAATGACCATTTCATGCGAAATCAGATTGTGTATGAAAAACTTAAAATTTCATTTCAAATATAATTGAAACTCAAAGTGTTAAAATTTAGAAAAGGAGAAAAATTAAAATGACCATTTCATGCAAAATCAGATTGTGTATGAAAAGTTTAAAATTTCATTTCAAATATAATTGAAACTCAAAGTGTGAACATTTAGAAAAGGAGAAAAATTAAAATGATGAAAATTTTTAAATATCAATTTGTGAAATTAGAATTTAGAAGTTAGACAAGGAAAAAAAACTGAAATTGTATTATACTTTTCGGTTACAATTTTGGGATCATAGAGAAATTACTGAAATCCATGATTTAAGAAATTATCTTTCTTTGTTACAAAATCGACCCAATTAGATCTACTGCTGCTTAAGACTTGAATTGAAATGCTTGAAAATCTACTGTTGCATGTATTTCTTTGATGTTGTTCGCAAATTAGATTTACCGCTAAAGACTTGAAACGTCTGATTTTGTTATTGTATATTGCATACTTGGATGAACTGGGTTCCTTCAAATACGAATCAGGTTCCTTCAAAATATAGGTTGTAGATTTGTAGTGAGAGGAGAGAGAGAATGAATAGTTAGAAAAGTACTGAAATTATACACTGAGAGGAGAGAGAGAATGAATAGTTGGAGAAATGTTTTTTGTTTATCTGATGGGTCTTCACTCTTCACCGATTTAAGTGGCAAATAAGTATATGGACCAACTGTTCCCGATTAACAAGCAAGATTTTTTATTGAAAAAATCCTCCTAAATTAAATCAGAGAGGCAGTGCACAAGTTTTATTGCTCAAAATAAAAATAACCCAAACCAACCCATCATGATTCATTTGGATGGAATTTCAATCTATCACCTTAACTACTAACGCATCATGTGGATAAAAAAAGAAACTACTCTTATCTAAATCAAAGAATTACTATCACAATTTTCCACTAACAAACCACTTATCACCAATTATGTAAAAAAAGTATATTGCAAGTTAAATTATAATATAATATTTATATGAAAAGAACACTACATAATTAATTAGTAAAGGAACATATTACTCCCTTAAGAAAAAGGATAATATGTGAAAACAAAATTTTTATGTACTATTTTTTTTTGTGGGAAACAATCTTTTATAATTTTTCTCACAACTTAAAACTATACAACATTTTGTATTTTTCTGCGAGAAATCAAAAACTATTATAAATTACAAAAATGAATAAAACCAAAAAAAAGAACATGACGATATTTAGTAAAGAACATCATACTGATTATAAAAGAACATGCGCATATAAGACTTGAGAAACAAAAAACTATTCAAAATCACAAAAATGAATAACAACATAAAAAGAACATGGAAGAACCTTATTCACAAAATGGAGGTGAACTTAAATACTAACTTGCATTTTCAGTTTGTTTACTACTTAGTATTAGGCCTATCATCGCACGCATCGCGTGCACAAAAGGCTAGTTCACATTATTGTATGACTACCGAATTAGTTGATACTTGATACAGTACTTGCATGTATCCACATAGATATCAACGTGTATGTGTAGCTTTTATTCACATTGATCAATTTAACATCTCTTATTCTGATGCACTTGAGATTGTTTTCCTTTTATTTGTGCTCATTTTACTCTCTAATGTTCTTTTGTAAATCAACATCATAAGATCTTTGTTGATACGGATTTTTCACCAGGTACCCCTGTGGTTTGACGAAATTCACCTGGTACCCTCGCGTTTTCAACAATTCACCTGGTGCCCCTAAGGTTTTGAAAAATACTCAGAATACCCTTAATGACTAACGGCCGTCAACTCCGTTAGTCATTAAGGCCAAATCAACCAAATTAACCCCCTAACTAACCTAACTAATACTAATTAATCCTAATTAACTCTAATTAAACCTAATTAATAACTTTAAACCCTAATTAACCTATCTCTCTCCCTAACCCCTAACCCCTAACCCCACCACCCATTGCCCCACCTTCCCACCACCCCACCACCCCCGTCCCCCCCTTCCCCACTACTCCACCACCCCCGTCCCCCCCTTCCCCACCCATCCCCCACCCTCCAAAGCCCCCTCCCCCTCCCCTCTGCCGGCGCCTACCCCTTCCCCTCCACCGCCCCTTCCCCTTCGAATTCCCCAGTCCCCACCCCTCCCCTCCTCCTCTGTTTTTCGTCCGCCTAAAACCGAACACCCTCCCCTCCGCCGGTGCCTACCCCTTCCCCCTCCACCGCCCCTTCCCCTTCGAATTCCCAGTCCCCACCCCCTCCCCTCCTCTGTTTTCGTCTGCCTAAAACCTCGAGCTTCAAAAGTTCATCAATGGCGGGAGGAATCTTAGAAGGTTGAAACGAGTTGTACGCAAGTTCAAGGTGAGTTAACTCGAGAAAGACTCGTGAAGAAGTGAGGAATAGCAGGGAGAGATTAAGAGAGTGAAGGTGAGAGCAGAGAGAGATGGAAAAAGAAGGGATGGTTTCATTGAAGAAGTTTGAGGAGAGAGAAAGATTGTGGAGGGTGGGAATACGGTAGAAACCGAAGGGAAGGTTCCGTAAAGATCGAGGTTGTTGAGCGTGATGGAGATGACGGAGGAGAGAGAATCACGGGGAGGAGTGGATCTTGGGGTAGCGACGGTGGGGGGGGGGGGATAGGGCTGCACAGTGAGTGGAGGGGAGGGGGGGGGGTGGGGGTTGGGTCAAGGTGGGTTGGGGGTGGGAGGGAGTGGGGGGTGGGGCGGTGGGGTGGAGGAGGGGGTTGCCCAAGTTAGGTTAATTAAGTTTTTTTAGGGTCAAAGTTAACGGAAAGTTGACGGTAGGGTCACGTCAGATATTTTTCAAAACCTTAGGGGCACCAGGTGAATTGTTGAAAACGCGAGGGTACCAGGTGAATTTCGTCAAACCACAGGGGTACCTGGTGAAAAATCCGTTGTTGATATGCTTCATATTTATGCAAGTACTATTTCAGTAATGTCTATTGAAAATTTGTCCTAAAAGACCTTGTGTGTTGCAATATCTATGAAATCTTTTTATATATTTTTCTCTTTTTAACAAAACAAATCATATGACTCTTATAATCAAAATATCTAACCTGTTATAGTTTACAGTAAAAAGTCTAATTCTCGTTCATTTTTTCCCCCTCCCTTTTTCCATGTGAAACTCACACAAATTTAGATTTTTTTTCCGGAATCAAACAGACAAAGAGGGAGGATCAATGACCCAAAGTTTGACTATTTGGTTGTAATCCGGCAATAAGGTGATATCTATATAAATATATTAAAAGGCGTTCCTATTAAAGGAACGGTGCCACGTGACACTCTGCTCAAACTTCTAATACACAAGTTTATAATCTCATTTAAAATTATTAACAATATGTAGTTATTAGTTAGATTCGAACACATGACCTTTGAAAAAAAATATGGGAGTTCAATCATTAATCCAATACAATTTCAATGCTTAATGTTTCAAAGTAAAACATAATAAAGTCTCATAATTATATGTAATCATAAAGACATAGACAAACTTTTTGATCTCTAACCCTTTTATTAAGTAATAACATTCTCTTACCCTAATTCCATTGAAATTGTATTTTTATCCCCAATTCCTTAGAAGTTTTTTAAAAATAATTTAGTACGCCATCCATTTTTCAATTTTACACTAGATGGAATTTTAAGAAAAGCTAATAAAATCAAACATGAGATTTATAAATAATAATATATTTGGTAATTGTAATTGACCCGGGGCGTCAACCGGGCCAAAATACTAGTGTTAATTAAAAGTGGTGTTTTTCTACAAATATTATCACAAATAAGATATTTACTACTCCCTCCGTCCCATAATATAGTGCTTGTTTCTTTTTTACACGGTCTCCAAGATGTAACTTTGACCTTTAATATCTTCAATTCCGTATTAATAAAAAATATAAAAAGTTGATATTATGAAACTACACATTGAGATGAATCTAACAAGATCCCACATGAATATGTTTTTTTATATATACAAATGAGAATATTCGGTCAAAGATTTTAAAGTTTGACCCACCAAAAATGAAGTAGGCACTATACTATGGGACGGAGGGAGTATTATATTTTTGCACAAGTACCAAAACTTGATTGTGGTGGTCTCATCTAATCTCACTTACGAAGAAGCTGAAGGGGGTCAATTACCACTTGCTCAAATAACAGTCATAAGATGCAATACATTTCTTTGGTGCAGATAAGATGCAATGCATTAACTTTAATTGGTTTTTGGTGCCCACCAGGGCATCAATCGCCTCTTGTCTGAGCTGCGATAATTCTGTTTTTGAGACAACCCGCCAACTATCAGTGGCGACGCATAAATGGATTGAGTTCCATGACAAACGATCTAGGATCTGGTAAATCCACAAGCAGGTCGACGTATTTATCTTACATTTGATGAAAGGAAGTTACACGGTGATAAGCGTAATTTAGTACAAAAGAAACTAGCAAGAGTACATCCCCAATTGACAGATGAATTAGACCAGCACAAGAAACTCTAATCAGTTTGCTGGAAACAAACAATTTATTACAGCTCTATATTATCATAGAAGTGTATATATATATATATATATTTGCTTTTATATACTCAAAAATTTGTCGAATTGATCACATGGTTAAAGCAGGCTGGGAGTTGAGACAAGACGTTGAGGAGGAGGATTAGTGAGCACATGAACCACTTCCCTCATTGTAGGCCTGTTTGAGCTCTCGTCTTCAACACACAGCATTGCAATCTTGAACATGTTGATGACGCTGGAGAGCTGGTACCCATTAAGCCTGGAGTCGAGGATGGCCAATACTGTAGCTGCAACTGATGGCTGAGAGATCTCTGATTCTGTCTTTCTTATCCATCTCACTATGTCTACCCCATCTCCGAACTCGCCAACTGGCTTCCGCCCTGTGATCAGTTCCAGCAGCACCACTCCAAAGCTGTAAACGTCGCTTTTCTCATCTACCTTTAGCGTGTAGGCATATTCTGAAAATAACAAGTACAAACAAATCCAATTAGTTCAACAGCAAGTATATCAGGCATAAGTAAAGTAGTTGAACAGTGAAAATAGGCAGTTTTTTTAAGGAGGGAAACACTGTATCAATGGGTGTAACAAAATGCAGACCAAACGGTTTTGTTGTACACTTGCAATAGAGCAATCTACCATACAGGGATGTAATATTTCGGCTAACAACAAAACACGCCTAGAGTAGGAGATACTTTTAAGTTCTAACAAGTGCTACACTTCTTAATAGTCCAAATAACATAGCTTGCGATCCTGCACTTGTTATGCTTTTAACAACATATTACAACAACTCAATTCTCAACTTTGAAGTACGTCGAACAATCATACTACCAATACTCCCAACTACCCATCTACCATAAGAATCAATTAATCATAACCCTACTGTTTGCACAAGTTCATACCAAATTATTCATACTACATAAAAAGCCAACCAACAATCCATAAATTAATTCAATGGCGAAATGGGATTAAAAATCATACCAGGAGCAATGTAGCCATAGGAGCCAGCAATAGAGGACATACACTCCGAAGCACCCCCAGCATCCCTTAGGAACTTGGCAAGCCCAAAATCAGCAACATGAGCCTCATAATCAGAATCCAACAATATGTTATTACACTTCACATCTCTATGGAAAATCTTCGGATTACAATCATGGTGCAAATAACACAACCCCTTGGCCGCCTCCACAGCAATCTTATACCTCATCTCCCAGTGCAAATGTGCTCCTTTAGGCCCATGCAACTTCTCCCCTAAGCTTCCATTAGGCATATACTCATACACAAGCAAATTCGTCTCTTTGTTAGACACGTACCCCAATAGCCGGACTATGTTCCGGTGCCTTATCTTCCCCAACGTTGATATCTCGGCTGCAAACCCATGGTCGTTTTTTCCAGTAGTACTACTACGACTGGTGAGCTTCTTGATCGCAATATCTGTACCATCAAGCATTGTGCCACGGTACACAACCCCAGCCCCGCCTTTTCCAATGATGTTTTCTTCCTTAATACACTCCAGCACATCATCAGCCTTAAGGTCGAGGCGTTGGAAGCGCTCGATTTTCCAATCTTTAGAACCAACTAGATGTTTCCTCCTGTAAAATATCAGAGTAACAATTGATAATAGGACTAATGTGATTAGTCCTATGGTTAGAATAATCAACTTGGATGAGCTAAACCACCCTGTGTGATGAATCTTCCTTGAAGGCGGATAATACACAGGGCAGGGCTGAACACGGTGAGGATAACAGAGGTTCGGGTTCCCATCAAACGCCCGCGCCTTAAAGACAGAGAATTGCCCACCAGTTGGAATTCTACCATAGAAGTTGTTGTATGAAAGGTCAAGGACAGTGAGACTACGTATCGATCCAAGATCATTAGGAATGTCACCGGTAAGCGAGTTCCCCGATAGATTAAAGATTGCAAGGTCTTCAAGATTCGACACTGATGCCGGAATTTCACCAGCAAGGTTGTTCTGGCTGAAATCGACAGCGATCAGAGAAGAACACTGTCCAAATGACTCCGGAATCTCACCAGACAAATCATTAGCACTGACATTAAGTGTAGCCAGCTGCTTGAGCTCAAACAACTCCGCCGGAATCTCACCGGAAAACCTATTATTCTGCATAAACAACTTCTGCAGCCCCTTCAACTTCCCAATCGATGGCGGTACTCTACCGACAAACCGATTATTCGAGAGATTAAGTGTTCCGAGCTTATCGGCGGAAATAACCGCCGGAAGTTCGCCGGAAAAGTAATTATCATTCAATTCAATCAAATTCACCTCCGGCAAATTAAAAATCTCCAGAGGTAAACTCCCGGTAAGTTGATTCTTACTGATACGAAGCCGTTGCAACGAACGACAACCACCAATCTCCCCAGGAACGGCGCCAAAAAGCGCATTATCAGTCAAAACTAGCATCTCTAAAACTCCACCTTTACAAAGTTCCGGCGGAATTTTTCCGGTGAAATGATTAGTAGTAATATCCAATGCTTTAAACTTTCCATTTCCACCAAGATTCTCCGGTAACTCAAACGAAAAGTTATTATTCCACACCAGCAACTTCTCTAAATACGGCAAATCTCCAAAACCAGAAGGAATTTTACCGAACAAACTATTGAGGAAAACACTAAAAAACGTAAGATTCTTCAAAGAAGAATAACTTTCTGGTATTTCACCAGTAAGTGCATTACTTGACAAGTCTAATGACATTAAACTAATCATTCCAGATAATTCTGGCGGTAATTCTCCACTTAAATTATTCCGCTGTAAAAACAACGAGTTTAACTTTTTCAACTTACCTAAACTCGCCGGAATTTCACCGGAAATATTACAATCCGCCATATCAAGAATTTCTATGGACTGAAGTGAACCAAACTCCGTAGGAATTCCACCAGTGTAAGTGTTAAAGTAACCTAAGTACAAAAACGACAGGTTACTTAACCGACCTAAACTCGCCGGAATCTCGCCGGAAAGTGAGTTACCACTAAGTCCGAGGTACTTTAAGCTTATCATATCCGAATAACTCGCCGGAATTTCGCCGGAAAAGTAGTTTCCGCCAAGAGAAAGATGCTTGATATTCTTCAATTTGATCACTTCAATAGGAAGTGATCCAGCAAAGTTGTTGTTATACACATCAATCACCTCTAAATCAGTCATATTTGTGAAGATAATTCCAGGGAATATTCCGGTGAAATTGTTGGTTGAAATATTGAGGTATTTAAGCGACGTAAGTGAAGAAATTTGCGTCGGTAATTCTCCGGTAAGATTAGTGCAAGCGAGGTTGAGTGTTTCGAGTTTATCGAGTGACGAAATAAGTGGAGGAAGTGTGCCGAAAAGAGGGATGAAAGAGAGGTTTAACGAAACGACACGAAAAGCGTCGTTGCATTTAACGCCGGTGAAGTTACAGTGTGCATTGTTGGTGTGCCAGTTTTGAAGGGAATTTGCTTTAGTAGGAAGTAAGATGGAGGTTTTAAGTTGTAGTAAGATTTGTTTGTCAGAATTTGCGATGATTTGTGTAAGATTAAGAAGAAGAAGAAGAAGAAGAGAGATGATTATTATGAGAATGGTAGATTTTGAGGAAACCATATTTTTAGAATGAGTAGCGTAAGATTGATGAGATAAGTAGAGGAAATATTCTGTGGATAGATATGGGGGGTGGAAAGATGAGAGGACGTATGAGTGAGAGAGATTATATAAGAATGGAAGGGTCTGAGAATCAAATATATGGGACTACATAATAAAGATATTGAAAGTGAATAGTAGTAAAGAGAGAGAGAGGGGGGATAATTGGAGTTGCATGCAGGAGAGGGATGAGAAGGTGGTCCCTTCACTGAGGAGTGAGGACTGAGGAGGAGGTTCTGAGAGGTTTTGACTTTGACGAATTTGTAAACAAGAGACTTGATGAGGTTTGTCTTATTTGATGAGAGTGAGAGTGAGAGTAAGGCCCTATTATTTGGATTAATTTTTTTATCTTTTTTTTACATTGTGTAAAACCAATATTTTTGGATTAAATTTGGTCGAGGTAAATTGAACTTAAATAAGATTAACTTCCTCCGTTTCTTTTTTATTTACTCACTTCTGTAAGGGAGAATCAAGAAGGAAGTACAAAAGGTGGGTGAAAATATTAAAAAATGAATGACATGGGTGAAAAAAGAGGAGAAAGTAAATGAGACATGTAACCAAGATTAGAAAAAGTAAAAACGGAGGGAGTACTTTTCTATTTTTTTTGTTCTTTCTACTTAATATTTTGACATTATTTATAATTAGAGAGAATCTTTTAAATTCTTTTCAATGTATAATAAAAAAATATTAGTCATGTAGAGTCTTGTTTGATTCGTCTTAATGATTGCTTTAGTAATATTCAATCGTTATAATTTTTACTACTCCCTCCGTCCCAAAATATAGTTCATGTTTCCATTTTTGGTGTCCCAAAATATAGTTATTGGTTTCTATATTTATTTCCACATTTTTCTGTAATTTGCCTAAAACACCTTGTCCCCATCATTTATTTGCTTCTTGAAATTTGTTTTTTCCTTTGATTATTCAACCCAAGGGTTACATTTAAGCTATGTTCTTTTGAACTTATTTTGGCTGAACTGAACTAAACGGAAGGGAACTGGGCTTAATTGAACTGAAATAATAATAATTATTATTATTATTATTATAATAAATAATAATAACAACAACAACAATAATAATAATAAAAATTAATAATAATGTCAATAATTAATATTAATATAAATAATTATAATAATCAATAATAATATTAATAATTAATACTAATACTAATAAAAATAATTATTATTATATAATATAATAAAAATAATTATTATTATATAATATAATAATAATATTATTATTATTAATTAATTAATTAATAATAATAATAATAATATTAATAGTAATAATACTAATAATAATAATGAACTGAACTGAACTGAAATGAAGTGAACTGAAAATAGGTCCAAAAGAACAGGGCCTTAATGTTCTTTCACCAATAATTCTCCATTCTCTCTCCTCAAATCATCTTTTCCCATACAACATTTATTTAAATAAAAAAAATCTTTATTATTCCTCTTAGATTCTAATTACCTTAATTCCCGTCAAAAAATAGAATTAGGAACTATATTTTGGGATGGAGGGAGTAATATGTAAAGGAAGACATTTAAGGTCGAAGAAGTGCGTTGGCAAACGTGCATAATTAAAGTAAGAAGAATGAAAAAAAAAAAAAACAAAGGGAGTATTAATGATTAAAGTATCACAATATTGAGTGAAAATTGTAAAATTGTAACTATTTCATATTATCATTAAAATGGAGAGAGTAGTTGGAGACTTTTACTCCTTTTTATTTTGGACTGCGAGAAACTAAACTGAATTTAACTGAAATTAAAGTAACTGACATGTATATTTAATATTATAAAATAATAATAATTGATAATAATCAATATTATCAATACTAATTATTATTATTAAATAATAATATTTTTTATTTTTTTATTAACTATTTTATTGTTTTAATTAAATTGTTATTGGTGGTGGTGTAGATAATAAAAAAAATTATAATAATAAAACAAATAATAATGATATTAATAAAAAAAATATTATTCCCTCCGTTCTCTTTTGTTCTTCCTATTTAGAATCTTGACACTATTCACAATTGAAGATAATCTTCTAAATTATTTTCAACATATGATAATAAATATAGTCATGTGGAGTTTTACTTGATTCGTCTCAATGAGTATTTTATTAATATATAATCATTATAATTTTGACTAATACACAATGAAAGATATTTAATGTTAAAGACGTACATTGGCAAACGTAAAAGTCAAAATAGGAAGAACAAAAAGAAACAGAGGGAGTAATAATAATAAAAATAATAATAATAATACGAAAATAATTATACTATTAATAATAATAATAATAATAATAAAACTAAAAAAAATAATTAAAACATTAAGCTAAACTGAACTGAACTAAAGTACTGAACTGAAGTGAAGTGAGCTGAACTGAAGTGAGCTAAACTGAAGTGAAGTGAGCTGAACTGAAGTGAGCTAAATTGAAGTGAAGTGAGCTGAACATGCTACTTCATCTGGCTATGTTCCTTATTATTTGCCCTATTCGAGGTACGCCATTTTAAAAGTTTTAGATTCATAGGTAAAATAGTTAAAACCAAATGTGATAATAAAGTAATGGACTTTTATGAGTATTTATAGTATGGGGTAATTTTTTCCAGGAATGTTGCAAGGAGAAAAAAAAAAGGAGGAGGGATATCAATTGTATTATCGGAAATTATAGGAAATAAATCAAATCGGTCGAAATTGAAACTAAAAGATCTATCTTAATTTTGACCCGTGAAGTTTTTTATTAGAACTTTTTCAATAAGTTTAAACAATAACGGATTAAACTGAAATAAGGTAGAGGTTGGAAAAAATTTTAGGGCTAGTTGAATTGGTTGACTATAAGAAAATAATATTTAGTAAATTCAGTTAGTTGATACTCCCTCCGGTTCCTAAAGATCTTCCCTCTTTCCGTTTTAGTGCGTTTCCAAAAGATATTCCCTCTTTTACTTTATTCCTTATTTGGCAAAATTTTTCCCCTTTTTACCCTCTCATGTCACTATCATATGGTCCACCATTACATTATTAAATCAATTTTACTCCCTTTCTCTCTCCTACTTTACACTTTTTTATTTGTTTATTTTCTTTAACCCTCTCTCTCTCCTACTTTACCCACCCAAGACCCCACACAAATTGATCTTCCTTGGGATCCGTAGTAAATAAGAATAAGGAAGATCTTCCAAACCTAGGAGGAGATTGATAGTCAATTGTGATTTATTAAGAAGATATTCAAATGTGATTCTGAAGTAATTTATGATTAATATAATTTGATAGTTTAGTTGTACTATATCAATGAAAAATCATTGCTTATCAATGAAAAATCATTGCATACAATCATCTTAAAAATCGATATGCTTGATGTAGTATAAACTTACCAGTGATAATAAATTAATTTGAAATGTCGACAAACCTACCACTCTACCAACTGGTTAATTGTTATTACCTCTAATTTTTTTTATCTACACAGTTTGACTTTTATCTTTGCCAAGGCATGCAGAACTTTGACCTTTAATATCTTTAATTACAAATAATTAAACATTGTAAAAAGTTTAAATTTAAAAAATATATGTCAAGGCAAATCTAACAAGATCACACATGATTATATTTATCTTTGTGTATAGATCACAAACGATGATCAAAATGAAGTAATTAGATAGTGTCAAAGTACAAGATTTGTAAATTAAAAAGTAACAGAGGTTGTATATAACTTACATATAGAAAGATTATAAATAAGTCGTAGTAGGAGGGGGCTGCTCTCAAAGATTGAAGTTGTTTTGCGTGGCAGTGCTTTTAGATCGCACCTTGATGATTATATCTATCTTTGTGTATAGATCACAAACGATAATCAAAATGAAGTAATTAGATAGTGTCAAAGTACAAGATTTGTAAATTAAAAAGTAACAGAGGTTGTATATAACTTACATATAGAAAGATTATAAATAAGTCGTAGTAGGAAGGGGCGGCTCTCAAAGATTGAAGTTGTTTTGCGTGGCAGTGCTTTTAGATCGCACCTTGAGCCAAAAATCTAATCCTATATATATGTACCCGAACCGCGTAAACCCAATCTTGTGCGGATCCATCTTTAATATCATTATCTATATTACTTGGCACAAGAATAATCTTTATAATTATAAAAAAAAAGTATTAAATATTGTTATTTCTATTGGTATAAAATAGTGTTATTTAAATGAAGTCAAATTCAGTTCAAATTAATATAAAAAAATCATTATAATTATACTATAACTTATACTTAAATGATAATTAGGTTTATCAAATTAGATTAAGTTGAATTGAGTTGAGGTAGGCTCTGTTCTTTTGGACTTATTTTTAGTTTAATTCAGTTCAGACGCTCTCTTATGTTCAACTTTCTCGCAATTTAGTTCAGTTTAATTTTTCACAGTTCAGTTTCTTCCGGAATGAAAAATGGGGCCTTAATGTGTTTTTGAGGGTGCAAAACAATAGAAAGATAAGATGATGAGTAGTAACGGAAAAGGCATGACGGAGTGACGGAGACAGAGGGAAGTGTGTAGGCACTCTGCGGCACTAGGAAGTAGAGTGACAGAGGGATTTGACAAGTGCAAAATTGACGGCGTGATAAGTCTGGGGGTTTTGAGTGACAACGGCTCAAGGTCATCAGTGATGTTGCTCTCTCATACTACTACTACTACTGTCTACTTGCTTCTCTGTTGCTATTGCTTGCTCCATGCTTTTAGATTGCCACTCACCCAGTTGCATAATCATGACATCTCTCTTTCTTTCTTTCTTTTAGTAAAGATAATTAATCCAGAGATTACAGTCATCCGTATTTTCTTTAGATTTGATTCCTGCAATTCAATTTTTCTTTTATTTTTTTGACATCAGCAAACTGAAATATTCGCACTTCAATAATGGTGAAGTATGAAGTATATGTGTCTTTTTTTTTTTTTGTGAACGATGGTAGCTTAAATTAAGAAGTCATGGTAAAAAGCCTAACATAATCTTCGGTTACAACATCCTGGCAATAATTAGGGGGATCGGAAAAATGCGTGATTTCATTTAGGGAATTACACCCATTTCTACATCGATTGGCGAGCTTGTCGGCCACCTGGTTGTCTGATCTTCTAGTGAAAATGATTCTCCTCTCCCGAAAGTACAATCGCAGCCTCCCTACCATCCATAACAATGTCATTGTATAAATCATCACAACTCATCATGGGCATTGATCAATTCAACCGCCTCCTTGCTATCCGAATGGAGAGCAACATGAGTGATATTTGCCTCACTCGCAACTTGTAACCCTTGGCGAATAGCCAATAGCTCTGCAAACAAAGGATTAGAGGCATAGGAAAAACAATGAAAACCAAAAAGCCAATGTCCTTGATTATCCCGAACAACCCGTGCAATACTTGTTTTGGTTACGATGTCCACAAATGACGCATAGACATATGTATAAACCCACGGGTGGGGGAATCTTTCCCTAACTTGAGCATCAACCTGGGGGGCAGATGTAGTAGTGGGAAGAAGGTATGTAAGGAACTCAGACACACGGTGATGGGCTTGGGCTAAGGTGATATGAGGCAGAGGATAAGGCATTTGATCAAACACAAATCGGTTTCTATTTTTCCAAATTTCGAAACATAAGAAGGGGAAAAAAGAGGGCCACTCCATGTCTTTGTATTTCAAATTGCAGTGTTTAAGCTTTCAATGACCCACTCACTCACTCGTTGTTGGGTCCAAAAGGATTGGGGCGGGTCAACTAAGGTCCAAATCTCAACAGCTTCTAGGCCCGCCCCGTGCCTGGTCCAAAATGGGGACTCAAAGACAGTGGCCTCACATATAAATGGGGCCCCAATTTTTTTTTAAAAAAAGTTTACTTCTCTCTCCCTTTACTGTTCTACGCTCTACTCCCTCTCCTCTCGCAACTCTCTCTCTCTCCTTACTCCAATTAAGTACTGTACTTCTCTCTCTTTTCCTCACTTTTCCCCTAAAAATCTCTCGAATTTTCTATCTCTCTCTTCACTTTTTCCCCAAAAATCTCTCGTACTTTTTATCTCTCTCCTCACTTTTACTCCAATTAGGAAGTGAGGGGAGAGAAAATGGTGGGTTTTTTGCAATTGCAGAGGATGCAGATGTAGAAGAAAAAGAAAGAGGGATGCGCACAAGATGTTTGATGAAATGCGGAGGAGATTTAAAGGAGAGAATGGGAGGAGGTGAAATTACTCGTGTCCTTGATGTGGGATAGTGAGATTTGGTGCATCATTTTTTATTTTATTTTTGAGGAAAATAAAATTAAAAAGATTTTTGACTGTTGTTTGTTTGGTGGAGAGAAGGAGGTGGAGGAGAGATAAAGAAGAGTTGGTTTGGATCTGGAAAAATTGGTGAATGGTGTGTGTGGTGATGTTCAAGTGTCGACACATCCTCTTTTTTCTTACTTCATCTTTTACTATATTGTCCCTCTTGGGCCCTTTTAGTGCACTTGTGGAGTATCCTCACAAACATTTAAAGTTTTTGGGTTGGATTGTACTTCATTTGATTAGGACAAGTTGGCTATTGTTTGGGTAATTTTAAGTTGTGATTTTTAAGAGCTTGTAATATATATTAAAATTTTCAAAATTGTTACCTTTTGTTGTTGTTCATGTTGAATGATTGATTTTCAACTTACTTTTGTATGTTGGGCACGTTTCAGTTGCGATTTTTAAGAGTTTGTTACACATGAATTAATATTGGTTTGGGAAAAAATCGTCACTAGATCAGAAAATTCTTATCTTTTTGTTTCAATTGATTATACTGGCTTATCATATGACTGAGCTGAATAAATTTAGCTGATGAGTGTTCTTCTTAATTTTGTTGGGTTTGAGATATTTTAATATGTTTTTAGTGATTTATAGAAGTATATCTTTTTAGTGATTTGATCGTGCCTTTGAATATTTTTTAAACAATTTAGAAACCGGTAAGATAGATTTTATAGGGCCTATTTTTTGACATCAGCACAGGGACTCACTTTTGTTTAGGCCGGGGCTGAGCAGCTATTGGACAATCACGCATGACATGCATGGAAATTTCAACTATATGAGTGCATAATGGGAATTCGGATGAAGGAATAATGTTGCGGTTTTGGAGTAGACTCATATGGAGAATACAGTCCCACCATAAGGTCCATAGGAAGAACTTCAACTTTGGCGGGACATTGATTTTCCAAATACTCTCACTACCTAAATTAGCAATTCTATTTTCCACAATTTTCTTGTAGGCTAGAGAGAGACTGAACTTCCCTTTTGCAACCAGGGAAGAGACGCATCTATCGGGTCAGGGAGGTGAGGGATTTTTGTGAGGAGGATCCTGTCTAAGATGAAGCTTGGGAGAGGAATGGAAATCAGATCTAGGTCCCACGTGTTTTGGTAAAAAAAAGCTCCGCTACTTTTATGTTTGGTTAAGTAAAGGAGCACTTTTCCCTATGTTTTTCCATACTTAAGAACCCTTATGGAATGCAATGTTGTACGTACTTCGTTTGTACTTCGATGTGATGCAATCTTTAGCAAGTGTCTGAGGACCTTGGCACATCCGCCAACCCAACTTAGCTAGGGTCGCTAGATTTAAGTCAACATGACTCCTAATACCCAAACCCCCCATATTTTTTGGAAGAAATGTGTGAGATTGACCTACCAAATGGATTTTCTTTTTACCCTCATTCTCACCCTATAGAAAGTCATTACATATTCTATCAAGTTCAACTAGGATGGCCTTAGGGAGATTTGTAGCTTGCATGTAGTAGGATGCTATAGAATTCATGGAGGCATTAATAAGAGTAAGTTTTCCTGCCCTAGAGAGGAACTTTGTTTTCCACAACGCTAGTTTATTCCTTACCTTATCCACTACAAATTGCACCTTTCTCTTAGTTGGTTGCTTATGAGACAAGGGAAGACCTAAATAATGACCAAGGTTCTCACTTTCTCTTATATTCATGGTTTCTTGGAACAAACCTCTATGGTCTATAGGGGTATTAGGAGAGAAAGATAGCCGACTTTTCCCCTCATTAATCTTTTGGCGTGACACAAGACAAAAACTTTTCAAAATTTCTCTAAGAGTGAAGGTCGTAGTCTCATCTACCCTACCAAAGATAAGCAAGTCATCAACAAAGAGAAGATGAGTTATGGGCACTTTGTCTTTCCCAACCCAGGCCAAAAGGGGGTCCATGCTTTTTCCATACATGCTTGATTAATGAGGCCAGATAGATGTTCTAAGCATATGTTGAAAATGAAAGGGGACATTGGGTCACCTTGCCAAAGTCCCCTAGAATGTTGGAAGGGTTCAGTCTTCTTACCATTAACTAGGACCGAAGAGCTAGCTTTGTTAATGCAATTCATAATAAGAGATATAGACTAGGGGTCTAAATTGTGGGTAGCTAAACATTCCCTATTAAAGTCCCACTCTAGTCTGTCATAAGTAGGGCTGGCAAACAGATCAGGTCGTGTCATTTTCAGGTTTGGGTCAGCTATATTCGGTTCAGATACCCCCCAACCCGAACATGATCTGTGTAAGAATAAGGTCAGAAAATCTAAACCCAACCTGTTCTGCTAGTTTTTCGGGTTGACCCGACCTGATCTGTTTCGACTTTTTTTTTTGGATCAGTTTGTTATTGAGTCAACCCGGCCAACCTGATATGATCTAAAATTTTCAGGTTGACCCTAATCCGTAAAACCCACTTACAACCTGTGTAAAAAGTCTACAAGCACACAAATCATTTATACAAACTTTGTAATGAAATTAAAATACTACAAAGTAACAAACGACCACCAAATAATTTAGTTATACAAAACTAACATTCTAAATCCCAATATCACGCATGGGTAGGGCTCATGGAGGCCGAATGATGAGTCCAAACTTATGAGCACTTGCACCAAAGTCCGAGCTTATACCCGCACTTGGACTTGACATATCTTCCACCTCGTCTTCCACCTTAAGCTTCATCACGGCCCACATAAGTTCTTAAGTTGAGGATTCATATTTGCCACAACAAAAATAAACAAAGTTAATATTTAATTGATGATAATGAAACAATAAAGGTTGAGAAATCAACAAAGATAATACTTAACATTACAATATTTCATAAAGATAAAAATACTACAACTGTACAACATCACTTAACAGCTTACAGTGATGAAACTTGATGTAAAATCAAAACAAAGAAGACAATAAGTAACAATTAATGACCGTAATACTCGAATTAGCTCAGGGTTAACATGCTCAATCCTATGAGCAACCAGAATTCAAAATTCAAGGCATAGTTAACAAGCATACATGCAAAATGAATAATCCAATGAACAACCATAAATCATAATACAAGCACAAATTGAAAGAGGGAAACGAGCACAGACTGAAATCAGAATATAGGAACAGGAAAACGATTTCTAAACAGAGCAATAAAATAAATTGAAATAAAAACATACATGCAAATTGAACACAAATGAAGCAATTAGAGAAGAAAAGAGATAAGAACTTATTTTACCTCAAGTCACTCAAAGTGATAAGCAATTGCACAAAGCATCGAACTGGAACACAATTTAGAAAAGAAATAATTAATATGAGAAATCCATACCAAATATTTGAGGTAAGCCTACGTTGAGAAATCAGCAAAGTTAATACCTAACACAAACAGAGATAATCGAAGCCAAAGTTCGAAAATAAATGAATAAACTAAAAAGAAGCAGGCAAACAAATTTAAAATAGAAATTATAGAAAAAAAATACAGAATAAGGCATACAAATTAAAAACATAAATTATAGAAAAAGAAATACATAACATTAAACACATAGAAAAACAAAAAAATAGCAGAAAGAAAGAATACGAAAGAAATAGCAAATAAATACGAAAGAAAGAGCAAATAAATAGAAAAAAAATAGCAGAAAATATAAATGGCAAAATACGAAAATATAAAATACAACAGCAAAGAGATGGAAAAATTGAGAAGAAATACGAAAAAAATGGGCAAATAAAAACTAAAAGAGCAAAGAAAAATACCTGATGTTGAAGAAGAGCAACGAAGATCTGATTTCTGAAGGAGAGTGAAGGAGAAGCAAATTAATAAGAAATACGAAAAAAAATCGAGAGTGAAGAAGTGAAGAAAGAAAGACTAAAAG
Organism: Beta lomatogona; assembly: GCA_947646795.1. Taxonomy (NCBI): domain Eukaryota; kingdom Viridiplantae; phylum Streptophyta; class Magnoliopsida; order Caryophyllales; family Amaranthaceae; genus Beta; species Beta lomatogona. Next base: position 15,539 of record CANSNZ010000527.1, on the reverse strand, counting down.
AGCAAAGAAAACTAGAAAAATACCTGATGTTACGTTGAAGAAGAGTAGCGAAGAAGATAGATCGAGAGAGGTGAGTGAGCAGCAGCGAAGAAGAGAGCCAGAGAGGTGAGTGAGAAACTGAGAGTGAGAAAGCGGCGTTAGAAATTAGAAGTCTAGGGTTAGCCGCATAACTTTTAAGACTCATCTTTTGGGCTGGGCAACTGTTTATCTTTTGGGCTGGATAAAGATGTAAACCTTTTGGTTTTTTATAATATCTAATTATTTGGGTTGGGTTATGTGGGTTGACCCGACTTGATTTTGACCCATTAAAAAATCAGGTCAAGTCGGGTCATTTTCAGGTTAGAAATTTTGACCCGAACCTGATCCGTTTATCTTTCGCGTCGGGTTCAGGTCGACCCATTTAACTAATCGGGTTGAAAAATTCAACCCAAACCCGCTATTTTCGTGCCTGGTTCGGGCCGGGGTGTTGGGTTGGGTCGCCTTTTGCCGGGCCTAGTCATAAGCCTTCTCAAGGTCAACCTCGAGGACAAACCACCCATGTTTACCTTTCTTTTTATGCATTGCGTGAAGGACCTCGAAGCAACGACCAAATTGATGTCGCACCCCTCCCCGAATAAAACCGTTTTGATTTTGGGAGATCCACTTGGAATTAGGGGTTTAAGCTTGTTGACTAAATTTTTTGTCACAAGTTGAAGTATATGCGTCTTTATAAGTAGAAGTTCTTTCATTAAAAAAAAAAACCCAATTTGTTGGAGTGAACATATTGATTTTGGACCAACAATTTTGTTGCCACTACGTATCGAGTAGTAGAGATGACAATTGATCTTGGGACCGCCTTGGATCCGTTTGTAGGAACTAGATCTCAAATTTTGAACCCGATTAGGGGCATGAGGTCGGATTCGGATCCGTTTTATTAAAAAAGCCTCCGCTAAATATGCGCCATGTCATTGCTAGAGTGTTGGCCAAAACAATAACCCTAATTAATCATGGATCCCCCTTCTCTCTATCTCTTCAGTCCTTCGCCTCCTCTTCTTTTCTATCTCCTCCACCTACGCGACAATCACTTCTCCGTTGCGGTCGCTGATCTCTCACTCACCAGCCACGAGACCCACGACCATTGCGGCACCACCATCTCTACCATTGCATCTATCTTGTCTGGTGAATAAAAGCCCACATATACCCATAATGCATAACGGTGAGAATATTGGGAGTCTTGAGGGAAGTCATGAGGGGAGTCTTATGGCAAGACTCAACAAGGCTCATCTATATTTGGGTTAAGTCTTGGACAGAGTCTTGAGTTGGGTTTTGATATTCAAGACTCCTCTCAAGACTCTTGCCATACAAAGGATATTTTTTTGGCTACTCAAAAAATGCCATGTGTCTTCTTTTTTTGTGTGGAGTGAGTCCCAAGAGAATCGAGAGTAATAAAGTATAAAATTGGAATGAGTCCGAAATGAGTCTCGTAGAATTAAAAATTAGTGGAAAGTTGACGTGGCACAGTATGAATTTTGGAGTTGAGTTTGAGGGATAAACTCACCCTAAGTATTAGGTAAGTTGGAAGACAAGCTAAAAAATTAACCTCTAAAAGAAAATATGTATTGTGTAAGAAATATCTTGCTAAAAGAAGTATGATTACTACTCCTAAACTCCTAGTATATTTGTGTGACTTTAGTTTTTCTTATACAAAACTTTGTAAATTTTTAAAATGTATTTTATCCATTTTTTAAATTAATTGACTGACTTTTCTTATTTGAAAATGTTATAATAAGTGATTCATTTTCTCGTAAATGGCAAAAAAAAAAGTTCCCCTTTTTACAAAACCGCCATCGAAAATTGTTTTTTCTTTAAGTGTGGTCATTAACTTTCTCTCTTTAAGTTTCTTAAGAATTGTTATTTCTTTCTCAATCACTTAGTAAAAAAAAAAAAAAAAAGTATATATTAATTGTGACATATCAACATTTTTTGTGACAATTTCACCGGAGAGGGGGCTTGATTTCACAAAAGAAAGAAACAAAGGGGGTTTTATTGTTTCAGTTTCATAATTGTTCAAAGTAAAGAGGTGAATTGGCTATTCTTCTATGGAAGGATAGTAAAAAAAGTTACAAGGATATACTCACTCCGATCTTTATTAGTTTACCCGTATTTCTTTTGGGATGTCCTTTATTAGTTTACCTAAATTTTTGTTTCCATTTTTGAAATGGAACCACTAACTTTCCATCACACATACATTCAACTTTAATATAAAATAATAGTTTCTCTTTCTTTCTACGGGTCCGTTCTCCCCAACTTATTTCCGCAGTTCTGGTTCCTAAATGATAATCATTACTATTAATTACTACCTCTCTTTTTTTTTATTTGCTACATTGTTGCGCACCGGTTTCAAGGCATTATTTAACTCTTAATATCTCTTATTTCGTTTGAGTAAAAAATTATAAAAATTTGATATTATGAATCTACACGTCGAGACTAATCTAAAAAGACCACACATGACTATATTTTTACTTATAAAATAATTAAAATAATCGGTCAAAGTTAGTGGCTTCATTCCCAAAACAACAATGTAAAGAAATAAAAAAGAGCGGATGGAGTAGCTTATAATTTAATTCGGCTCGCTTAATTCAATTCGGCTTATTGTTTACGCCAAAAAGAACATACCCTATGCCCCACAATATTATTTCTCCTAAAACCCTACGTAGTTAAAACGAATAAACTAATAAAGACCTAGAAAAGAAATAAGAATTAGGAAACATATGAATGGATATGGCAAGAAAGCAAGGGACCATACCTCATGGTCTCTCTGATAGATAAATAAAATTGTTTGTCAATAAGTATTTATTCTGTCGAAGCTAATAATGTCCTTTTTGTTTTGAGTACAAAACACTTGCTTCTTCCGTTCTTCGGTTGAAAGTTAGTATTTACTCGTAGTGATTGCCTGATTGGCAAAAATCAAGGTTGATGCATGTCTTTTTGCATGAAATTTACTCTGGAGAATTGTGAAGAGTAATTGGTCCTTTTCGGAGGGGTAGGAAAAAGTCCGGGAGCAAAGGCTGAGTATGTCTTTTCCCTAAGAGACGCTTTTTTTCTGACTCTTATTTGGCTCTGTTAGAAAGTCCACTCTTTCTTTTCTTTGCCTTTGCTCCCATCAATTTATTATGATTGTTATTTAGCGAAAGGAAGAAAATGATTTTTGAGCGATGCTATTGGTCTCGCCACGAGACACATTTTTGTGTCTCAACTTTATACACTAATTTTGTAAGATAGAAGATGATACTATAAATAGTTAATTGAAGATAATCAAGTTGGATTAAGCTCCCACCATATAACCATGCGATTGAGAGTTCGACATTCATCACGTCAAAATTTGAAGTTATTGTGTAGAACTTTTAACTATTAAATTAAATGATCGAAGTTCTATCAATGTGGTTGAATCCTCTTATAAATGTATCTCACATGGAGACTTGAAACAAGATTGAAGTTTTTTTAATCGGAAGAAACTAAATTACAATTATAATTTACAAAATCTAACTATTTTGAAAAAGAAACTAAAATTATTTTTATAGATAGAAAGAACAGTTGATGTTAATAATTCAAAATATTAGATATTAGCATCACAAAAAATTAATATCAACCTATATATAAATATAATGTCAATAAATCTATATATATTTATGCAATTTTCCCATCGAATGATAAGTTTGTAATAATAATAATAATAATAGTAGTAGTAGTAGTAGTAGTAGTAGTAGTAGTAGTAGTAGTAGTAGTAATAATAATAATAATAACAATAATAACAATAATAATAATAATAATAATAATAATAATAATAACAACAACAACATCAATAATAAATAAATAAATTTGATAACAAATATATATTTTTTAAAAATTATAATATTTTAGTAACAATAGTATTTAATTTTAGTACTTCAAATAATTTTAGTACCTTTTTTTCCAAGATCCATCACTCGCATTCGTTCCATCTATCTTCCACAATATATATATATATATATATATATATATATATATATATATATATATATATATATATATATGGGTTGGGTTCTAGTGAGAACCCTCTTATGGTGAGAACTACTAAAAATAAGCAAATACTTCATAAAATGTGCCAAAAAAATAAAAAATGAGCAAAAGCACAAAATGAGTAGAAAACATTAAATGAGTAAAAGACGTAAGATGAGCAAAAATGCAAAATGAGAAAAACATAAAATAAGCATAAAAAAGTTAAACGAGTAAAAACGTAAAATGAGCAAAACGTAAAATGAGCAAAAACGTTGTGAAATGAACATAATAATGTTAAATGAGCAAAAAACATAAAATAAGCAAAACATAAAATGAGCAAAAACATTGTGAAATGCTTAAAATCTTCATAAAATGAGGAAAAATGAGCGAGTTCTCACTGCTCTCACCATAAGGGTGGTTCTCATATGAACTTAAACCTATATAGATTTGGGCTCATATATACTTATATTATTAATTTGATAGCATTTTGTTGTTATTAAATTGATGTCTACTTGGTAATGTACATCGATATAGACTACATATACATCATTGGTATACTACATCCATTAAATCTTATATATATACATCATCCTTATGAGATATTTCAAATATTAGATTAAGCAACTTAACTCAACTTTTGTGAAATAATTCATCATGTATGCCTAAATCAAATCAAATTCCGTTACATAAGAAAGAAAAAAAATCCAATTTAGAGAGCAGGGAGTAATTCACATATGCATGCTTTTTATTATGATCAAGTAGTAAATGTATTTTCTCTTTAAGGCTTTGAATTATAATATACTATATCTCTTCTTGTTCATTGAGAAAGCCCTCTATGTGCATTAAGTAGCTTTTGTAGGTACATTAATTAACAAATTTGACGCCCCGACCTTTTGATGCTTGTTTATTTACAGATAGTAGTGGCTAGCAAAACAAGGGAGTCAAGAAACTTCGTGAAATCACCGTTTGATATATTGTCAATTTACATGGAGAAATTAATACCTTTTTAAGTTGCGATGTAACCACGTGATCTTAGGAACTTTTCTCTTTAGCTATTGTGCTAGTGTTAAGATGTAATAGGAACGAGATTGCTTTGGTATTTGTTTTTATCTGTTTATTTTGCAAGATACTTGAAATAAATAATGGCTTTATACGAACACACCTTTGGTTTCCCGCTCCGAAAATACCTTTCCCCGATGCGTACCTCTCCGGCCACTCTTTACATGGTGCATTATGTAACGACAACCTAGATCATTATTTGGATCAACTAATTTTACCGATAACGGATAGGCATTTGTGACTTACGTAACCGGTCACACTTCGATCAATAAATCTTGCTCAAAGATAGTAGCTATAAAAAGGATCGCCTCATTACTTCATGTATGCCATAGAGAGAGAGTACTACAAAAATTCAAATATTCCCATGGAAGGATAAATTCAATAGAACTAACTAAAATTTACACTTTTCAAAAACATTTTTCGCCAATATATTACTAAAACCAGATCGCATAATACCAGCTTC